>CAJDSM010018900.1:854-20469 GCA_903981925.1 Ostrea lurida
GAAAAGAAGAGAGATTGGGGTCGGTAGATTTACATAGATCCAGGTGCTTCGGGGTCCAAAGTTTTTGGGAGTTTATTCATAATCTACCACTTCTTGTATGGTAGGGTTTTTTCTATCTATCTATGTGTACATCTATCTTTGTATAATTTACTACCTTGTGGGTGTCTGGTCTCTTATTCAATCCAGTTTCTCATTTTATAGGTGTTTTTAAGAAGGACACATCGGAAAAACCCAAGACAAATCTATGTATTGGCTAGCCTTTGAGCTTTTACTACCACATGATTTTTACTCTTCAAACCAAAAGAAGGCAGTCAGGACTTTCCTGCCTGAACGCTTGCAAACACTGGCTGTTAGTTTATTCAAAAATGCTTTTCACATAAATCGGTTGTAAATTCTTGTCAAGGGCTTAGATTACACCTGTCATAGTAGTTTCATATAGGGAATTTTTCAACGGAATAAATGTTTTTCTATGTAACGACCGGTATGAAAAGATGCATTAGGGTAAATACCACGATGCAGATGCGCCTAAGTTGGAATTTACCATTAATTCTATGGCTTGTGGTTCGACAAATATTTCTAGAGAATAGGGACGGTATCTGTTTAGTCGTACTCTTCCAGCTCTGAACACCCAGCTCTTTTGTTTCTTCCCTAGACAAAAGATTTTGTGGCTTGTATAAATCTTCCGTCATGCTATTGCGTTTTTATGAGGTTAGGTCTCCCTCCCATTATAGTCTTTGTTCAGGGTCCGTGGATCGGAGGCGAATGGACTTCCAAAATGGGGATGCCACAGACTAGGCATTAGCGGGTCTTGGGTCCATTTAGCCCCTCCCTCTCGGACGGGTCACCCACTTATTGTTTAGTCTCAGGGTTAACTCGCTGGTAAGGGAGTATCAAAGGAGGCCGCGAAGTCCCCGGAAGTGATTAGATTTTTAAGCATTTTTCATAGTTCTAACGGGGTTTGGCAAATGGAAGAACCTTAATCCAACAAGAGGATGCCAGGAACGGGCCTTGTGGATAGGATTGGGAGCTTTTCGCGTAACG
Organism: Ostrea lurida; assembly: GCA_903981925.1. Classification (NCBI taxonomy): domain Eukaryota; kingdom Metazoa; phylum Mollusca; class Bivalvia; order Ostreida; family Ostreidae; genus Ostrea; species Ostrea lurida. The sequence goes on from CAJDSM010018900.1 coordinate 1,896, forward strand.
GAGACAAAATACTCCCCCAGGTCATAGGCTGAGAAGGAATTTTTGTGAAATTTTCTCATTATTTGAAATTAGGGGGAGGTGGTCTATAGTGCCTCACAAGTGCCCACCACCCGGCCTTCCAACCCCCCTCCTATATGGGTTACGGACCTTTAGATGTTTTAGTTTATTCTTCGCTCTCCAAGTGTTTACCTACACAATATTTAAGTCAAGCTCATTTCTTTGGGAGTATTACACCCCTTTCATTCCCAAAAGTCTGCTGGTACTCTTTCCTCTGTCCAAATGTTTTGGATCAGTTGGTGTTGTTTGCTGAATGTGTCGGTGTCCGCTTTAAGTAGTTCCTGGCGATGTTGTCTATAAACCAATTTTCCATTCTTGAAGTTCTTTCAGTCTGTTCTTCACTCACGGTTGGTTGGTTAGCATCGATGTTTAATTCTTTAATTCCATTCTATGGGCTTGGTTCTCAGAAAATATACTTTTATTCCCGTGTCCTGCTTGGTGTTTGGGTGAATCTTTTCTGTTTAAGGATTTCATTGATGTGTTCGAAACCATCTACTTCTGATTTCATTTTCCCTTCCGTCAGCAGTTTCCCATCTTAACTCTTAAACATGGCTCGCTTGTCTCTGTTTTTCGTTAAGTGTTTTTGTTAACGTCATAATTCTATGGTCGCGTTACTAACGATTTAGTTTACAAGTATGACCCTACTATTAGGAGTCAAATTGCTGTCTGATGTGTTTTTCATAGCAATTGTTAAGCACACGTTTTTTCATACACATGAGATTTGAAATCTACAGGATTATCTCCGTTAATCCTTCACCAAAAGACAATGGATCACGGCGGGTATGACACGATCAAAACCAGGTGGATTCGGCTTAACTCTCTAGGCAACCAATGATTCACCAACCACTGAGATTGTGGTCCAGAGGGTCCGTGGTTTTGCCCATACTCTTCGTTTTTGTTGTTATTCTATATTGGGAACTTAACGAGATTGATTTTACTGTTTGTTATTTCTTTGCCTTTACATACTCCTTTTCATATTGTCACCAATTGCTTAGTAGTTGATTCGGTGTCATTTACTTGCTAAGTTGGATTTCAATTCCATTTCCCTCTTGTCTTTCCTCTTGCTTCTCTTTACTTTTTATTCTGTCAGTGTTTCCCTTGTAATTCCTTTCTAACACTTTACATCATTCACTCTTTCCGAATCTTGTGATTGTCGATTCTGGATTTTATTGATTTTCTTTTTTTCAATCCACAACGATTCAAAACTTTCTGCGCTTATCAATTTTTTTTGAATATGGTTTCTCTTCCTAAGGGAGTACCGATATTTTGATAGTGCTGGTTTATGTTATACAGTTTTTTCAAGCTTTTCATTGTTCTTTATGTTGGCGTCCTTCAATTATCAAAGTACACATGTACAGTACACTAAAGGAGCTGTTCTGGGTGGATCTCGATTGTGAAATTGCTCTTTCGATTCCGGGTATTATGAGTAGTTGCTATATTCTTCATAACGCTTTGAATTGGGGATTTAGAATTTTTCTCGTTGCTACTATGCTTGTGGAATTTTTTAGCTTAATTTTTGTGATAATGAGGTTGTTGAACCACTTCTCCAACATCTGTCCTTACTTGTTGACTTATTTCCATCAACCATCAGTATAGATCTTTAACTTCATACTCAATTTAATATGGCGATGATGATCTTATTAGGCTTTCTAGGAGTTGTGATGTTCCACTATAAATAACGCGTATGGAGGTGTGAGGATGATTTTCCGCGGTGGATGTGCAGCACATACAGATCGATTGGTGTAATGTCTTACACAAGGCTAAGGCTAGAAGGTCGCGTATCCAACATTTCTCTTCGGGTCACCATAATCAGATGACTCTCAATATTTTACCTACAATTGCCTTCTCTAGCTTACTGTACGACAATTGTTATTTGATTCAGTTTGGACTAATTCGACGTACACCTTAACACCGGCAAGTAACAGCAGATGGTCATTAAAGTTGTGGTTATGGATGATTATACGGCTTATCTTTAACTGTAGTTGGGTCCGTAAATAAACATAATACTTAACTTTTTGACTCGTCATACACATTGCGATCCCAATTCGTTTTTAAGATTGCAGGGCGAGTATAACAGCTTTGGTTGGATTTGTAGGGTTTTATTGAGGAGGAATACGTTATCTATATATGGTTCTTTTATCAACTGGAGAGTAACGTCAGGTTGCCCTTTTATCTGTGCATTTACCTTGCTTCGTTGCTTATCATCTTATAGGACTAAGCTACATAACGCCGCTTGCACTAAAGTGGTTTATGGCTAATTTTTATCTTGCAGAGTATATGATTTGGTCCTATCCAACCAAGATATTATATATTTGAACTCACTTTCCAGACCCTGTCCACCTGCTTTCGAGACGACGTATATCTAAGGATTGAGTCTGTAGATGGTCCAATTACTCTATCATTTAGTTCTTTTTGAGCATTTTGAAGCTGTTTTTCACCGGATTGGCATACAGGTCTCACGTTCTATGTCCCTTTTAATTATTTACTTGAACTTTATGTGAGGCGATAGATTCCCAACGAACCTATTAATTTCTGTGTATAAGCTTCCTTTTGGGCTGGGACTTGCATCACAACGGTACAATAATTTAATACTTCTCCATTTGGAATCCGAATACGTTAATATGGTTGGCCTTGGGCTCAACATAGCATTTGAATGCTCATTGTTATGACAATTGTTTCAAATACCTATCGCGATTTTCCGATAACGGTCGCTCGGATTATTATTACCGATGGGATAAGCCACCCGGTTAACGCTCACCTTTATGTCACCAATAAGAGACACAGCATTTAAAGGGTTGTGTTATTCCTAGGTCCGAGGGTTCTGTATTATCAGGTGTTCCTCGCCTTTCTAGGGATGTAATATGCCGAATATGCATAATATAATTGAAAACTCACCTTGTCTATCTGTGCCGAGTTTTGTACGTGTTTACTGTATTTTATTCGAGCATATTATTGCCTCGGCAGATAGCCTTATTTCGTAAATTATTTTCTTGCATGAACTTGGTAAGCGTGACCTTCTTGGATTATCAACCCCGCAACAAGGAAGTGGGATAACTAATGTTTTAGTAAAACAATAGGTTATTTTTCAGCCCATCGGGATGGGGGGCGCAGACTCTGGTTTGCGGAGCGCAGACGCGAAGGGCATGTGCACACGGGGTCACACGGTTAGCGTCACCCATTGAATTGTTCATCCGGGTATCGTGGGACCTAAAAATAACCACATCTTTCACAACCGACGCGGAGGTTGTTGCCAACTGGCAGCGGCCGCCATTTCTAGTCAACAAGAAGTACCAATTATGATCTGCTTTCTTTGGAAGGTATCTCACATGAATTCTAGGATTTATCTGATATTTCGCGCAAAAACACTATTTATCATCTCGAATATGTAACCAAACTAGTCCCTGATCGTCGGCATTGTGTCTGAGGTGTTTTGCTAATTAAACTAAGAAAGTGTACAGTTTGTATAATACAAATATAGGGTGTTATCGGAATTTTATATCTTACTTCGAGGAGTGTTGGCTTTCTTTATCCGCGTAGGCATAACATTTCACCCTACGAATATCCATAAATTGAAAGAATTTATATGTGCAAAAAAACTATGACGCGCTCGACCACTGAGGAGTCTTCGCTTAGAGGGAGTCCTACACCCCGAGAGCATGTCTAGAGGAGTGTACCTTGCTAGTTGATTAAACGGAGTTGTTATTGGAGGAGATATTACCCACATTCAGGATATCCCCCAATTACAAAAAGTTATGACTATTGTCACACTACAACGTACAAATAACGTCCTGCACTGAGTATATAAGGTTACGTTCGTACCAAGGCAAGATACAAATCTCACGGGTACAGAAAGCTCCGCCTTATACGGGGCACCGGGAGTAAGGAAGTAGAGGGGCGGAAGGCAGCGATTTCACTGACCGTAGGGGGAATTTAGCTCAGCATGGCAGGGGAAATAATGGATACGTTTAATGCACGTATTAACCGCTCTGGATCATCACCTAAGGGGCTACTTTAACAACAAAGAGAAAACTCAGGTATCCCACACCCGGTCAGTCCTCCAGAACATAATTTTATTTATACTAAATTTGTGCTTAGGCCGGGAGTGAGCACAACCCTAACACCCTAAGTTAGGGGGAAGAGAGACACCAAGGTTCCACCAATGCTCTACTTATGGGGGGTGAATCCATTCACTGTTCTGACATGAAAGGTCAAACAAACACAACGGGGGGTCCAGCAAACAATGCAAAGAATATATTACGTCACTCATAAGTCTCTCCACAGCATTCACAGTTTCTCTTTACAAGGCAAAATCATTACAGAGAATCCCTAGTCTTTCACACAAAAATGATTGAAATGATGTCGGTTTGCAAAGGCACACCATCTGCTCCACCCTCTAACATTACTCTTTACATATATTGGTTTTGTTGGTTTGTACTTATATTATCCTTTTGTGGGATATATGGTTTACACATAAATCTTGGAGTTTTATCACCAGTTTTAAAAACGGCTACTGGCAGGAATCCATATCACACTGTTTTAATATTATATGAAATGTCCTAATTACTTTAATGTACAATCATAAAAATTTATAAACCATGTATGATGCATAATTCAGTGTACAACAACTGTACAATTCAAAACAGCCAAAAACTACTGTGTCAGATCAGGGGAGACGCACATCTTCACACTTTGGTCCGATTATTTGTTCTTTTCCTTCGGTTCCCTTGGCTTCTCTCGTCACGTCTAAAGGATACCCATATTGATGGTTAGAAACTTCATATCGGAAACTAAGGAATGCATTGCTCTACCAATCCTACTCACACGGATATAAACTTTCAACAATGTAGGTACTTAAGTTCAGTGTACTGACCTTTCCTCTCCACCCCTCCCTCTCCGCCTCTCCATTAACTGTTGTTCCTCTTTCCCCCGGCCCCCCCCCTCCACTAAGCTAGCGAGAAATAGACCATACATCCCTCTCGTTGTCGGATCCGTAAAGCCACTCAATCACTTCCTCCCTAAACCGTTTATAAAAGTTGTGTTCACCCCCTTTGACCAAAGACGACAGTAATCTACATATATCTCAATATGGTTTGATTTTGGTGTCCCTTAGGAATTGTGACTTATATCTGCAAAGTCATAGGCTTTGGTGAATTGACACTAAATGTATCACACCACAAAATGATTTATAATTTATTTGATGGGCCAACGGTATACAAAAGAACCCAACACGCTCCTGCATAGTAGTTCAGGATGGCTGTCTTCCTTAACCAACCAACATTATTACAGTGGCGGGTTTCTCCGCCCTGCCAATTAGGCCTCCCCCTCTCATTCCTATGGTCTATAGATAGTCCTAATTACTATATTCTCTCTCTTCCTTAAAAAGTGTCTCACCTCAATTTGGTTTGGAATTAAAACCCCCTCCCATTATTTGATTAAATTTTTCCCCCCCCCACCCCAGTGTTGACAATGTAAGCGAGATACAGATGTAGACAGTATTACTTTGAACTCATTTTTTATGTTAATGGATTTCCATGAACTAAAGTAAATAAAATAAAAAAACTTCCAAAGTTTCTTCCATATGCTATGATTTATTCAATAATAAAGATTATGATAAACCCACTATAAAATTGAAAATGTCATAAATATTCATTTCTTGAAATTACAAGACTCTGAAAAACTTATGGACTTACAATGAAATAAATATTAAAATTTGCCCCTGTCTTGAATTATATTATTTTTACAAAATCTCTGTTTTCCTGGTAAACTTTTATCAAATGAAGTAGATATGCTGTCAATTAAAAAAAAAACATGTTCATGTTAAATAAAAAAAAATCATTAAACATTAGTATATGAAAACCTTTTGCAATAATTTTCTCTACCACATGTGCTACATAGCCATTTTGGTAAATATTTAGCGAAAAAAATCTGAATCTACCTTAGAGAAATATTTGGAGAATGATTGGGCGATCTACAGTAAAAATGTATTCTTGTATGTATTCGGAATCATACTTAACACCAAAGAATATTGCACTCGAAAATGATGTTCATGCAGCTCATTACAAAATCGAATCTCCACAGTGAATAGAGAAAAGAATGGGTGGGCTATGTAAGTCAAGAGTCTACCATGGAATCAGTGTGTTAGAATTCATGTACATGCACAAACTTTACATGTATACTTCTGATTTGCTGATATGTAATGACAATGCACAAACATATAATTAAAATCCGTAAAAACAGTTCAATAAATATAATGGTATAACATAACTAGATTGATATACACAAAATAAAAACATAAATTACTCTGCGATAAATAATAACTTACAAATCATCTAATGACATGTCATCAGTAGCAAGGAGGCCAGGGGGGTTGCACAATGGTTGAATTTTGTGGCAAGACATTAATGTACACAATGAAAGCCAAAAAAAGCAGACTTTATAGAATTATCTAAAGATTACATTTTTCTTATATTGTTGCGCTACCTCTTGCATGTTTATAAACTTATTTCTAGCAGTTTGACATGCTTTCTACTTTTTCTAAGTCCTCATTCCATGATTACATACAGAACTGTGGAATCAATTAATTTTGTGGGGTCAATGGTTTGTGGTAAGCAAAAATTTTACGGGTCGTGGGGATGTAATTTTCATGGGTAACTACCTATCTATACTTAATATATATACACTTACTGATAATAAAGTCATTTTTGATCACTGAATTATTGATTTTTTCAAAAGCTGATGTGAATAGTGCGAGTCATTTTACACAATAATGCACCTGGATAATACCTATAAGATTTTAAAAAAAATCAAAAAAGGTTCGTGGAATCTAAATTCATGGGTTAAGGTGTGACCCACAAAATCCACAAACATTGATTCACCACGAACTTGATGAATTCCACAGTATTATGGAATGTACCCTCGTTGACCTATCCAGCCTCGAATTCCCTAACATAACTATGCACTGCATGCACAAGTTTTGCTGTAAATGCCTATATTGCCTTCTGATCCAAGAATTTCAGTCAATATTTTCTTTTTAAATTCCCATGTTGGTATTTAAAATTTGTGCAATATAATATATTGCAAACGATTCAGTTACATGTTCTGTTTTTATGAGCAATATTCCTAATTGTCATCCATAGTAGGGGTTTAAATGTGTTAGTATTATGTTATAAACAAAGTAATATCACATCTCTTATACCTAAGGATCAAATTTATTTCTGCAATCTACAATAAGAAGGATGCAAATAAAATTTTTGGAAAAAACCATTTCCTTAACAGTGATATGTACAAACTATACAAAATGGCAATCAATAAGCAACTTTGTAGAAAAATAAAAAACAATCGATTCCTTCCCTATCAGAGAGTAGGAAGTTAAATCCTTTGGAATTCTAAAGAGATGATGCATTCACCTGAGGCCACAATATTGATTTCTCCTTCATCACTTAATGCACGAAAGGCTTTTTTGTCACACTTAATTGCACGAAAGGCTTTGATTGGTTTGTTGATGAAGACATGTGTGATCTTTTGGCTGCTCATTTGTGCTGATTTCATAAATAACGGAAATATAAGTAACCACTACTATGCCATACACTATTGATTGCTACATGGTCACAATATGGCAACACCATTTGCTTTCCAGTCATTATGCATATTTTGTTCGTAATAAGTGTCAAATTTTAAATGCAAAGTTAAGGAAAAGACATGTTGCTGCCTATCCAATTTCAAACTATAACAGCCTCAAACCAGTTTTTGGTCCGAATTGTGTCACTTATCACAAAATGAAAGTGAGTGAGCATCAAGAATTCCCTTTTTTATCTAAGAATGAGTATGTTTTAACTCATAACAACTTGGAGTATTTTGGTGGTGAACATTTTTTCTTTTCTTTCCTGTTAACACAGTTTGCAAACACAATTTTTCTTGCCGTATACTGAAACTGCCATTATTGACGACCATTACAAGTTAGGGTTCTTGCTCACGTTCCCCATGTTTGGTGTTGTATCTGAGATCAGTACTTGCACTCTGTAAAACAGAATTAAGAGGATTCTTTTAATGTAACTATAGTATTTAGATTGATTTCAGAGGTTCAGATTTTATTAAAATCTATAGTGTAGTAGAATATGGGTTTGTTCCCTTGTCTTGATATATTGCGTGAACGTACCTGGAAGTTCTTTGCTTTCCTTTTCCTTTTTTCAGAGTTCCTTCCTCCCTGACATATCTATAATTTTAAATTCACTTAATTAGATATCTTAGATCTTAGCTATATTGATAGTCTCTTAAAAGGTATCAACATAACCACAAAAAAACAACCAAAAACCAAACAGGCATCATGACGGGAGTTAATTAACACTCAAACCTGAGTTAACCATAATAACCCGGAAGAAGAAAGACATTTTGTGTGTGCAGGAGTATAAGGAGCTGTCAGTCCGGCTGAAAACGAATACCAAAAAATGGATATTCGAATATTCAGGACCTACTATTAATATCGTATTCGAATATTCGGCAACAATCATAATAATGTAGTAACATTATATTCGTCATAAATCATGATATAGGTCTGTCCATTATAATCACCAGGACTAGTTTGGTACTGTTTTCAGCACCTAATATAATAGTATGACATTAAATTACATCGTCAATATTGTTTAGATGAAATATAGATTATCTTTATAGCAACACGTTAAATTAAAAGAAATGGAAAATACAAACGTTAGTATTGAGCACTAGCGCAAGATATAATAAGGAAGCAAAAGACTATATCAGATATTACCGCTCCGTGGTGATATAGCCATGTTGGTATACTATAGAATCAAATCAGAATATAGAGATTTCATGGGAGTGATCGTAGGAAAAAAAATGAATAAAAAAATAAGAATGAGTTTTGCTGCTAGCAGAGTAGGGGTTCTAATCTAATAATAATTGCAAGTGAATGTTCTGGTAAGATCAAGAAACAAGATTGTGGCGAGCTATATACCTATATTCAATAGGTTTGTAGCAGAAGAGAGATTTTTTTTTTAAAAAGTACTATATATAGATAAACGTCTGTTGACTGTTACTGAGCTTCTGTTTCACAGCATTTCCCATACGGGTATTTAGACACTGTGACTGAATATATTCGAATAGATAAAAATCCATCGAATTAATCGCTATTTACTATCTAAATCGCGAGTATTAGATAATCGTTTCAGCTCTAGTGTCAGATGGTGCATTTTTCAAATCCAAGAGAATGATTGCTTTCACATTTTATTGTTTGATTATCTACACATATCTTTGAATAATATGTCATGTTGCCAAGTAGAGCTCCGATGGTCCGATATACAATTACATTGCTTATGCAAAATTGGTGTTGTAGAGGACAGAAGATGGACTGATGCAATATACAGTGAATTTTCTATTAAGTTTACAAAGTTCATTGCTATGAACTGAATTTGGTCCATATGTTGATGAGGTGTAGGTCTTCTGGATAGATACTCTCAGTTTAATGTTTTGGTGTTCAGTGCATAGAAGAAATATTCTAAAGAAATATTGATATTCCAAATAAAGTCAAGCAGCAATTTTACAAGAAGTACTTATTTTGTTCTAATGTGATCTAACTGACCTTACAAATTCCTAATCCATGGGCCAGAATCTCACATTTTTCATAGAGGTTCTTTCCTAGTCACTAAGTAATTACTGATTGTGTAGATGTCCAAGGAATCAAAAAGACTTTCAAAGAAATATAGCACATTTTCAACTATGAGCCATAAAGCTCCACCCTAGCTCGTACCATCCTGACCCAGGGGGCCATATAGATTTTACAATTTAAGCCAGGGCATTCTTCCTTATCTGTGCTGAGAGTAACTCGTGTATCTTAGTTTGATGTCCAGGAGTTAGGAAAGAAGGCATAAAGAATAATCATTTCGACATAAAGTTCTCCTAAGCACCCAAACCCCTAAATTGCTAATTTGGTGGTTAAAGACAATTGTACACACAATACATGCAAACTATTTGTCTTCTAAATGTCCTCAAGTAAAAAAGAATTATAAAAGATTGGTTTTGGTCCTTTCCCTCCACACCTCAGGGGTCACAAATTTCTAAATTTTGTTCCCACATCTTTAGTCTGCCATTATACTAATCGCCAATTTTGGAAAACAGAAAACCTTGTAGTTTTGAGAAGTAAAAAAAAATTTTCAAAGTCAAACAATGTGGAACTAATAACAGCCATTGTAACAAAGAAAAACCCTATCTGAATTCACTTGCTACACTGGAGGACTGAAACAAAAACAAAAAAATAACCAAAGAATGCCATTTAGAACACAACTTGACAAGGCACTTCACCTTTCAAAATTTCATGTAACATATTTGAAATTATTTATTAGTTGTAAAAAAGTGGAGACATTACAATGCTGCCATATATGTCTTTCTAGTGACATTTATTTTTTCTCATTAGAGATAGATCAAAACAGCTATCAAAACACTACATATTGGGATTTTTTTAAGCTTCAGTTTGGGTGCTGCAAAAGAGGCTCTACAACTTGAATACAGAGGATATTTAATGAAGGGCACATAACTTGTTTTGCACAATTATGCTGAGCCACACAACTTACCTTTTATTGCAGCCACCAGGACACACACATATGACCGTGACAAAAGAGAACGATGCCCACCACGCCTGGCAGCTATTGACGCAGCCCTTTACTGGTCGTCCCTCTCTCTACAACACAATGGTTAATTATTAAACAGCATGCACGGATGACATCGAATCCAATCAAATATGGTCGTACATAAAACGGCAGAATGACATTGTCAGTTGCAGATTTGAAGCTTATCAACCCAAGCGATGATTATTTTTTTATCAAATATTAAGTCATTAAGGCATGGAATCAAATGATGTGGGAATATTCATTGTTAGTTTAGGGTGTAAATTTACTTCAATGTTCACTTCGCTTTGCAGGTTAACTATAAAGCATAAAACTGTTTGTAAACCAGGAATTTCCATCATCCGTGACCGCATGGGTGCTTCTTATCAACTCTCTCCATTCAATGCGGAGGCGTGTGTGGACTCGAACCCGTGGGTTGTGACAATGGGAATATTCCAATTCAAACATATTTTAATGATATCTATATGCAATTAACTACACTCTCTACAGCACTCCTAAGTAGATTATAATGACAGCTTCCCATATTAAAGGAAAAAACCAGCGTCAGAATTAGCACAACAGAAAATGAAAAAATCTGTACTCATTTCATAGATGTACAGTAAAATGTTTAAGTTTATGCATTAATTAAAAAAGCAATTCACAAGCGTGTAAACATTAGTCCCAACTTACCATATATAATGAGTTAAAGATTATTCACTCCTTATAGATTTTTTAAAACATATTTCTTTTATGATGCGAGCAATATTATCATGCATATAGCAAAAGGAGTTCAATGTCAGTGACACCAATCCTAAGGCTGTTACACATATGGTGTGACTTACCGGTAACAGCAACTATGTTTGTACGATATAAAACAAATACTGATAACATCTTAATTTGCATTTTAACAAGTAATATATATAGTATAAGCATTGCCTGTTACACCCCAATTTAATCCTCCTCCTCTTGATTAAATTATCAAACATTGTGATTAGAGGACTTAGGGCCATTCCGATTAAAAAGCAGACACATTGGTTAGGGAGAATTTGTTGAAAGTTATGTGTACTTGTAAATTACAAAACAAGCATCAATTTATATTTCCATCTTCTGTGGATCTGGTTTTATTGATATTAGGGCAGAAACCTGATAAATCACTAATGCTGGCCTATAAATGGAAATTTCTTAAAATGCTAAGATTGCATAATGTAGTAATGTCACTAGCTGGAATTACATCAATTGTAAAGGACAATTACTAGTGGCCTTATTTGGACCCTAAAATTGAGTTCTTAACTTTTAATTCTGATTGACATGGTATACCAATTGTAAAGGACAATTACTAACTGGCCTAATATTTGGACCCTAAAATGAGTTTTAACCTATTTTAATTCTGTGACATTGGTAATAATCAATTGTAAAGGACAATTACTACTGGCCTAATTTGGACCCTAAAACGAGTTTTAAATTAGCTTTTAATTCTGATGACCAATGGTATATCAATGTAAAGGGACAATTGGCAATGGCCTAATTTTGCCCCCCCCCCCCCCCCCGCCTAAAATGAGATTTTTAATTTTTCTATCTTGGTGCGCAATTGTACACCAAATATTGAAGTTTGAAAAATAAAATAATTTGAACTCTGATGTTCCTCAACAACAGATTTTCACCAATTTCTAATTCAAGGCCCTTATCATATATAACCGTAGATCTTGCCTAAGAGCCATTTGGGTTTCAAAAAACAATGCATTTAATTTAGTGTAAACATCTAACAATAAAATTCTCATAGTGATAAAAATCAACCTCATCTCATGGGAATGATACAGGAGAATTATTTCTCTTACAAAACGCAAGCTGGCATTCAGAGTGGCAAAGATATAAAAATTTAAAAAGATGTTTCACAACAGATGACAGTGGTAGCAGGATTAAATTCCCATTTCCTATCAATAATTCACAGAAATTTTCGGCAAAGTTTTTCATGTGGTTGAATTGAAAATTCAAATTGAATTTCTATTATAGTTGAATTTCATGTCTATTGAAAGCTAATGACTGTGAAGAATGGAAGGACAAAGCGCATCCTTTTGTTACATTGAATAATTGTTACATTAGATAGTGTTAAAAACACGAATGCAAGTTATTCAGGTGTGCGTATAATAGAAACCATCGAAACAGAAATTTGTAGGTTACAACACTAAGTCAACGAGTACGCATCGTCAAACATAAAATTCTGTAGTACAATAATACACTTGCTCAATACTGTGAAAATTAATTAAGCAAACATCAATATTTTAATAATGTTGCTATAATTAAAGTTACGTTACAGTTGAAAATAATAATGTTGGGTCAATATAGAAAACGTTCTTTCCAATGTAATTTCTCTGCATCCTAATGATATATAATATTTATGTAATTATTTCATATTTAACACATATTACAATTCAAATATCAAAGATTCCAAAACTTACAAAGAAGATAAAAATTTCTGAAAATTGTCATAGAACTGATTATCATTTAAGGTGCATGTAATTAAAGGACTACAATTTAATGTTTGATAATGAGAGCACTGACGCAATTTCAGCATATACCATATCAATATATGTGGTTCCTGATTGTCCAGAATATTCAGCTACTGAAGGTCGACTTACTCATTGGTAATATGATTATTAAACTAATAGACCCCCATACTTACTGACAGTGGGTGGTTCTTCCTTCTCCAACCTCAATCTCCAAAACAAAAAACAGGTTCCTCCTTCAGACAGTTCTGTGCCTCGGTTTCATTTTGTGTACACGGTTTGCGGTGACTAACAAACCCTGTGGTGGCTGTCACTGGTGCCCAGGTAGGTAGGACGGGGGTGGGCTGGTGTTCTCCCACAACTACTACAAAAATAAACCACAGAATCAGTCATTGCTACTTGTATGTGATTCAGGTATAGGTGTTCCTATGCAAACGACAATCTACAAGATACAGAACCAATAAGTTTGCTTTTGAAATCAGTAACTCATTGAATTCTTGTGAATGTTAACAAGGGTTAATACAGATGTCAAATGACCAAGTGTACTAGATCATGCCATACATGTTATGACACTCTTACTGCCAAATCTTAAGCAGAGCATGTTCTTAAAATTTGGGGGCATTCTATCGTAAGGGTGCCAGTAAGGTGGAACTAAATATGTTGAATTTAGCATTATTATTGCTGTGCAAAATACAGTGCGCGATGGTGCACGATAATACCTGATGATTTCTAATCATCTGAGTTAACTCACATGAATTACAAACTGTCACACCATACCATAATGTCAATGCTGTAAAATTGTCTGTATAATGGTGTTCATGTATTTTACAACAACATAAGGAAATAAAATGAGCAAGATGTGTTTGTAGAACACTATGCTCTCTTTAAATTTTAGCAAATTTAATACAAAAGCTGTGACCTAGATAAAGTTGTGGATATAGATAAGAGACTTCAATAACCAAAGGCCAATTATGAGCCAAAACAATTGCTCAAGCAGTTGCATTACTCCCTCATAAACTTTAAACCTGCCATTGCCCTAGGGGTAATGGTGTGATTAAACTTGAAAATACACTTTTATGAGCAATATTGATCGTATTATTGATTTGAAAAATTGAACCCTTTGTGGCTCTGGAGGAGAAAATTTTTCAATTTGTCCTGTGTATTCAAAATTCCATTCGTAAAACTTGAAATATTTCTAATGGCCCTCATTCTAGTTCAAGGGGTGGGTCATGGTTTGAACACACGGTAACCTTGATCAGATCTCAGACGCGATTTTTCCCTCCTTATCAAATTGTACAACTGCACAACAAATTTGAAATCTTACACTATATGAGATGGCTTTGTAAAATTTGGTAAATTATTGTCTTCTTTTAGTTATTAAGAAGAAATTTTTTCTGTACTTCCAATCCCTACCTTGATCACATCAGGATGATGGTTTTAACAAACTACATATATACCAGAAATTTTTTGGAATTTCTGGTTTAGTTGATTGATTTTGGTTTGTTTTACGTCCCATCGAGAATTTTTCACTCATATCGACGTCACCAGTTTAGGTGAAGTACCACAGATTTAGCTTAGTGCTCAGGGCCGTAGCAGTGAGGTCTTTAGTGGCCAACGTCTGCATGACATGGGACCTCCCGCATTGAAGGTCATATTTGAAAGACCTGTGATTCTTCACTTTTAAAGATGAGCGTTTGGCAAAGGAGCAATCACTACCAATATTTATGTCTTAGGTTTATGTGGCCATGGCATGAGCAGGGCTCAAACTCATGACCTTCTGGTTGCGAAGCGAATGCTCTAACTACTGAGCTGGCTACCACAATTGGTCATTTCTGGTTTGGAAATATGTGGTTATTTTTAACTACCCTACCCAAAGCCCAAATCTTTATACTTTGAATAGGTGAGGTCCTGGAAATACTTGAAGAAACTGATCCCCTTGTACACATGTTAAAATTAAATTGATTCTTGAAAAGAAGTTAAAAATATTGTAAATTTAGAAACTCAAACAGATTCACATGCATATGCAGAAAAGTTTTCGATCAGACAAATCAAACTTATGACTGCATAAGCGGAAAAATGGATTTTTTTCTTCTGCATTTTTAAACCTTTCCTATCATCTAACTTACAACCATAAAGTAGTCATATACAGCTTTGTTAATACACTACATGTACTATACTATGCAATTGTGCAAAATACTGATAACTTGATCATCACAAATTTTCTGTGAACCATTCACTAATGAACACACTAACACAATCTTCAGCAGCAAATATCCAAAGAACATACTTCAAGAATGGATTGACTGAAGTACTTTTGCAATTACACTTTCTCCATCAGAAATCAAGAGCTATGAATTTCAACTTGAAACTTTGATCTGTATGCAGTCAATTGACTGAACCACTTGTTTATGGGTTAAAAATTTTCAAAATTACTAGGCATACAGGTAAAAGATTTCCCTACTTAGAACATGAAAAGCACATAGCAAACAGCAAAGTATTGAATGAAATTTCAGTGTGGTAACATTCCATTACTGAAAAACCCAGTTAATGGTCAAAGGACAAAATAAAGAAATAGAATTACAGATAAGAGAAACTCAATCAAAAAATACAAAGAAAATGAAATTTATGGAGCTTAAATCAAATTAGAATGGATACTATATTGTATAATACTGCCAGAACATATAGAAGCCAGACATTAGCGCGCTTTATATTAGATGGTAGTGGTATACTTTAAGATACCAACTGTACCTGGGCTTGTGACATGTAGGTTCTGCATGTACAAGAATACTTACATACAGCTGTAAACAGGTGTAGATATTACAACCAGTAGCAAGGGAGGCAACTGATGCATTCTTTATCTCTCTCTGTTCAGATGTAGAGTCATCTGGAAATGTTGAGGATCTAAAAAACAAGTAAACAGGTACATATCAAATAGTTATCCCTTATTCATCAAGAACATACACTGTGATTAATTTACCCATAGATTACCATAATTCCAATCAAAGTCCTTCTATTAAATTAAGTTATATAGTGAATTTAGACTTCCCTCCTGACACAACAATTCTACTCATTTCTCTTTTCAATGATTAAGATCCACTCATTTAGATACAGGAAGTAGATATTAAAACTTGAAGTCTCATTTCCTAGAAGTTGAGTCTAGTTAAACATGTTTTAAACTCAGTAAATTTCTTAAATTTAGGCTCATCTAAAAAAAGGAAAGAATTTTACAAGAATGCCACTAGTGTTTCAGAAATCTACCAGTCTGAAGGCTGTGACCACCAAAAATTTCATTGAATTCGGTAAAATTTCAATTAAAGTCAGATCCATGCGGTTTAATGGTTTGAGAAGATCTGATGACTTGACCTTTGGATCTTAAAAGAATCAGAGGTCATTTTTTTGGGTAGACTCTTCATTTAAATCCTATTGCTAAATCTCAAAGTACTTTAGGTAGGAGAACTCATGAAGTTTGTTGGAAAACTTGTTTCTTATCTTTTGTCGCATTTACATAAATCAAATGAAGTAAATGTAATTTTAAAAACATTCTTATTTCATGATTTAGCTTTACAAACAAGTTCTACAACTGTCTGTTGTCCACTAGGTGGTTATTGGTATGGAAGGACACCAGGCTACTTTCATGAAACCCACATTTCTGACCAGGCAACCACCATAAACATCTACATACAACCAACACGAGGACACCATTAGTATTCATTTTTGTAAAAATTGTGCGCTTTTATAAATTTTAATAATAATAAAAATAAAAAAGTATTTATCCTCCACAAATCAAGTGTTTTAAATACATTTACTTTCATTTGATTTATGTAAATGAGCCCAATTAATGTACATTCATAGCTTTTGAAAACTTGACAAAGCTTGAGATATTTTGACAAACCAGACATAATTTATAACTTTGTGATTTCAGACCCGATATGAAAAATTTACAAGGTTCACTGAAACAGTTTATATTTTGACTCCAACTCTGACAATGTTTTAGTCACAAAGTGTTGTTTAAAAGAACTATATAATTGTTAACAAGTTTTCTGGGCCCCCTAAAAACTCAAAATCTGAAAGTTTTAAAGGGAGCTAACTAGACCTTCAGTTATTTCATAAAATAGATCATGTCCAGTACAGAAGTAAGCTACATTTGTAACTTTCTAGGCTTTATGGCTGGGGCCTGAACTACAAATGGCTGGTATTGCTTCTCCTTATTTCGTATCTGGAGCTTTTCATCCCTGTTTTGGTCATCTTTATTCCCATCCTGAGGAAACAAACCCTTCTCATGTCACTGTGAACATTGTGGTACAGGCATTGAGCATGCATCCTATACATGTACGCTGTATGAACTTCTATAGGAAAAATGCAACCAACTGAATTTCATTACCTGTAACATGGAATATTGATTTGGATTTGGATTTTCAAATGAATATTTCAAATACCATTTTGAAACTTTCTATCACAAAAAGATGACCTACATTTTTTTTTTTTTTCCCCCTTTCGCAGTGAAATTAGAAATCAGATAAAAAAAAGATGCATCAAGTCACATTTGTAAGAAATGGTTTTCGGTTATATATCTTTTAAAATAGTTTTTTTTTAACTTAAGCTTTGAAACGTCACATAAACAGTTTCTGCAGCTTCAATATGACCCCTATTTTAGGTCAGAAAGTCGAAGGTCAAGATCACGCGTACTACACATGGTATGAAATGACTTACGCAATTGATTGCAATGAAACTTAACTTAAAGATTGATTTTCTAAGACCCGGCCCATATTGTTTTCACCAGATAACATATGAAAAGAAACTTATAATTACAGTTTGTCAATGATATCTTAAAGGTCACTTGGTGAGATATTGTAAGAAATGATTTGTGGATGAATAATACTTTTTTATTTTTAATTATTATTAAATTTATAAAAGCGCACAATTTTCAAAAATGAATACTAATGGTGTCCTCGTGTGGTTGTATGTTAGATGTTTATGGTGGTTGCCTGGTCAGAAATGTGGGTTTCATGAAAGTAGCCTGGTGTCCTTCCATACCAATAACAACCCTAGTGACAACAGACAGTTATAGAACTTGTTTGTAAAGCTAAATCATGAAATAAGAAAGGTTTTAAAATACATTTACTTCTCATTTGATTTATGTAAATGCACAAAAAGATAAGAAACAAGTTTTCAACAACTTATGAGTTCTCCTTGACCTAAAGTACTTAGAGATTTAGCAATAGGATTTTAAATGAAGAGTCTACCACAAAAAAATGACCTCTGATTCTTTTAAGATCCAAAGGTCAAGTCATCAGATCTTCTCAAACATTAAACCGCATGGATCTGACTTTAATGAAATTGAATTTTACCGATTCAATGAAATTTTTTGGTGGTCACAGCCTTCAGACTGGTAGCATTTCT
>CAJDSM010018900.1:20494-32029 GCA_903981925.1 Ostrea lurida
GAAACACTAGTGGACATTCTTTGTAAAATTCTTTCCTTTTTTAGATGAGCCTAAATTTAAGAAATTTACTGAGTTTAAAACATGTTTAACTAGAACTCAACTTCTGGGAAATGAGACTTCAGAGTTTTAATATCTACTTCCTGTATCTAAATGGTGGATCTTAATTAATTCATGAAAAGAGAGAATGAGTAGAATTTTGTTGTCAGGAGGAAGTCTAAATTCCACTATATAACTTAATTTAATAGAAGGACTTTGATTATATAGGAAGTTCAATCACGTGTATACTCTTGATGAATAGAGGGATAACTATTTGATATGTACCTGTTTACTTGTTTTTTAGATCTCAACATTTCCAGATGACTCTACATCTGAACAGAGAGAGATAAAGAATGCATCAGTTGCCTCCCTTGCTACTGGTTGTAATATCTACACTGTTTACAGCTGTATGTAAGTATTCTTGTACATGCAGAACCTACATGTCCACAACCCAGTACAGTTGGTATCTTAAAGTATACCACTACCATCTAATATAAAGCAGCGCTAATGTCTGGCTCTATATGTTCTGGCAGTATATATACAATATAGTATCCATTCTATATTTGATTTAAGCTCGCATAAATTTCATTTTCTTTGTATTTTTTGATTGAGTTTCTCTTATCTGTAATTCTATTTTCTTTATTTGTCCTTTGACATTAACTGGGTCTTTTCAGTAATGGAATGTTACCACACTGAAATTCATTCAATACTTTGCTGTTTGCTATGTGCTTTCATGTTCTAAGTAGGGAAATCTTTTACCTGTATGCCTAGTAATTTTGAAATTTTTAACCCATAAACAAGTGGTTCAGTCAATTGACTGCATCACAGATCAAAGTTTTCAGGGTTGAAATTCATAGCTCTTGATTTCTAATGGAGAAAGTGTAATGCAAAAGTTACTTCAGTCAATCCCATTCTTGAAGTATGTTCTTTGGATATTTGCTGCTGAAGATTGTGTTAGTGTGTTCATTAGTGAATGGTTCACAGAAAATTTGTGATGATCAAGGTATCAGTATTTTGCACAATTGCATAGTATAGTACATGTAGTGTATTAACAAAGCTGTATATGACTACTTTATGGTTGTAAGTTAGATGATAGGAAAGGTTTAAAAATGCAGAAGAAAAAAGATCCATTTTTCCGCTTATGCAGTCATAAGTTGATTTGTCTGATCGAAACTTTTCTGCATATGCATGTGATCTGTTTGAGTTTCTAAATTTACAATATTTTTAACTTCTTTTCAAGAATCAATTTAATTTTAACATGGTACAAGGGGATCAGTTTCTTCAAGTGTTCCAGGACCTCACCTATTCAAAGTATAAAGAATTTGGGCTTTGGGTAGGGGTAGTTAAAAATAACCACATATTTCCAAACCAGAAATGACCAATTGTGGTAGCCAGCTCAGTAGTTAAGAGCATTCGCTTCGCAACCAGAAGGTCATGAGTTTGAGCCCTGCTCATGCCATGGCCACATCAAACCTAAGACATAAATATTGGTAGTGATTGCTCCTTTGCCAAACGCTCATCATTTAAAAGTAAGAATCACAGGTCTTTCAAATATGACCTTCAATGCGGGAGGTCCCATGTCATGGCAGACGTTGGCACACTAAAGAACCCTCACTGCTACGGCCCTGAGCACTAAGCTAAATCTGTGGTACTTCACCTACAACTGGTGACGTCGATATGAGTGAAAAATTCTCGATGGGACGTAAAACAAACAAATAATCAATCAACTAAACCAGAAATTCCAAAAATTTCTGGTATATATGTAAGTTTGTTAAAACCATCATCCTGATGTGATCAGAGTAGGGATTGGAAGTACAGGAAACAATTTCTTCTTAATAACTAAAAGAAGACAATAAATTTACCAAATTTATACAAGCCATCTCATATAGTGTACGTAGATTCAAATTTGTTGTGCAGTTGTACAATTTGATAAGGAGGGAAAATCGGTCTGAGATCTGATCAAGAGTTACCTGTGTGTTCAAACCATGACCCACCCCTTGAACTAGAATGAGGCCATTAGAAATATTTCAAGTTTTACGAATGGAATTTTGAATACACAGGACAATTTGAAAAATTTTCTCCTCCAGAGCCACAAGGGTTCAATTTTTCAAATCAATAATACGATCAATATTGCTCATAAAAGTGTATTTTCAAGTTTAATCACACCATTACCCCTAGGGCAATGGCAGGTTTAAAGTTTATGAGGGATAATGCAACTGCTTGAGCAATTGTTTTGGCTCATATTGGGCCTTTGGTTATTGAATCTCTATCTATATCCACAACTTTAATCTAGGTCACAGCTTTTGTATTAAATTTGCTAAAATTTAAAGAGAGCATAGTGTTCTACAAACACATCTTGCTCATTTATTTTCCTTATGCTTTGTTGTAAAATACATGAACCACATTATACAGACAATTTTAAGCATGACATATGGTATGGTGTGACAGTTTGTATATTCATGTGAGTTAACTCAGATGATTAGAAATCATCAGGTATTATCGTGCACCATTGCGCACTGTATTTGCACAGCAATAATACATGCTAATTCAACATATTTAGTTCCACCTTACTGGCACCTTACGATAGAATGCCCCCAAATTTTAAGAACATGCTCTTGCTTAAGATATTGGCAGTAAGAGTGTCATAACATGTATGGCATGATCTAGTACACTTGTGTCATTTGACATCTGTATTAACCCTTGTTAACATATCACAAGAATTCAATGAGTTACTGATTTCAAAAGCAAACTTATTGGTTCTGTATCTTGTAGATTGTTGTTTGCATAGGAACACCTATACCTGAATCACATACAAGTAGCAATGACTGATTCTGTGGTTTATTTTTGTAGTTAGTTGTGGGAGAACACCAGCCACCCCCCGTCCTACCACCGTGGCACCAGTGACAGCCACCACAGGGTTTGTTAGTCACCGCAAACCGTGTACACAAAATGAAACCGAGGCACAGAACTGTCTGAATGGAGGAACCTGTTTTGTTTTGGAGATTGAGGTTGGAGAAGGAAGAACCACCCACTGTCAGTAAGTATGGGGGTCTATTAGTTTAATAATCATATACCAATGAGTAAGTCCGACCTTCAGTAGCTGAATATCCTTCTGGACAATCAAGAAACATACAGTCGAACCTCGATATCTCGAACACTGATATATCGAATACCATGGTTATGTCAAACTGATTTGGAGGTCCCAACCACCTATTATCTTAGTATTTCTTCCCTCGATATCTTGAATCCACGGATATCTCGAACTTTTTTCATGGTCCCATCAAGTTCGGGATAACGAGGTTCATCTGTATATATAATATGCATCAGTGCTCTCATTTTCAAACATTAATTGTAGTCCTTTATTATATGCACCTTAAATGATAATCAGTTTCTATGACAATTTCAGAAAATTTTATCTTCTTTGTAAGTTTGGAATCTTTGATGATTTGAATTGTAATATGTGTATAAATATGAAATTCATATTTATATCATTAGATGCAGAGAAAATTACATTGGAAAGAACTGTTTCTATATTGACCCAACATTGATATTTCAACGTAAGTAACTTGTATTATAGCACATTATTTAAAATATTGATGTTGCTTAATTAATTTTCACAGTATTAGCAAGTGTTTTTATGTCACATGTACTACACAGAATTTTATGTTTGACTGATGGCGCTTACTCGTTGACTTAGTGTTGTAACCTACAAATTTCTGTTTACGATGGTTTACTATTATACACACCTGAATAACTGCATTCTGTTTTTACACTATCTAATGTAACAATTATTCAATTAACAAAAGATGCGCTTTGTCCCTTCCATTCTTCACAGTCATTAGCTTTCAATAGACATTGAAATTCTAGCTATAATAGAAATTTCAATTTGAATTTTCAATTCAACCACATGAAAAACTTTGCCGAAGATTTTCTGTGAATTATTGATAGAAAATGGGAATTTAATCCTGCTACCACTGTCATCTGTTGTGAAACATCTTTTTAAATTTTCATATTTTGCCACTCTGATGCCAGCTGCGTTTTGTAAGAGAATAATACTCCTGTATCATTCCCATGAGATGAGGTTGATTTTATCACTATGAGAAATTTTATTGTTTGTAGATGTTTACACTAAATTAAATGCATTGTTTTTGAAAACCAATGGCTCTTAGGCCAAAGATCTGACGGGTTTATGATAAGGGCCTGAATTAGAATTGGTGAAAATCTTGAGTGTTAGTACGTCAGGGGTTGAAATTTTATTTTATTCAAACTTCAATATTTGTGTACAATTGGCACCAAGATAGAAAATATTATAAAATCTCATTTTAGGCGGGGGGGGGGGGGGGGGGCAAAATTAGGCCATTGCCAATTGTCCCTTTACAATTGATTATACCATTGGTCATTCAGAATTAAAAAGCTAATTAAAAACTCGTTTTAGGTGTCCAAATTAGGCCAGTAGTAATTGTCCTTTACAATTGATTATACCAATGTCATCAGAATTAAAAAGGGTTAAAACTCATTTTAGGGGTCCAAAATTAGGCCATTAGTAATTGTCCTTTACAATTGGTATACCATGTCATCAGAATTAAAAGTTAAAACTCATTTTAGGGTCCAAATAAGGCACTAGTAATTGTCCTTTACAATTGATGTATTCCTAGCTAGTGACATTACTACATTATGCAATCTTAGCATTTTAAGAAATTCCATTTATAGGCCAGCATTAGTGATTTATCAAGGTTTCTGCCCTAATATCAATAAAAACAGATCCACAAGAGATGGAAATAAAATGAATGCTTGTTTATTTACAAGTACACATAACTTTCAACAAATTCTCCCTAACCAATGTGTCTGCTTTTTAATCGGATGCCCTAAGTTCCTCTATCACAATGTTTTGATAATTTTAATCAAGAGGAGGAGGATTAAATTTGGGTGTAACAGGCAATGCTTATATATACTATATTTATTGTAAAATGCAATTAAGATGTTATCAGTATTTTTTATATCGTACAAACATAGTTGCTGTTACCGGTAAGTCACACCATGTAACAGCCTAGGATTGGTGTCACTGAACATTGACTCCTTTTGCTATATGCATGATAATATTGCTCCGCATCATAAAAGAAATTATGTTTTAAATAAATTATAAGGAGTGAATGTAATTTTAACTCATTATATATGAAGTAAGTTGGGACAGTTTACACGCTTGTGAATTGCTTTTTTAATTAATGCATAACTTAAACATTTTACTGTACATCTTATGAAATGAGTACAGATTTTTTCATTTTCTGTTGTGCTAATTCTGGTGTTGTTTTTTCCTTTTAATATGGGAAGCTGTCATTATAATCTACTTTAGGAGTGCTGTAGAGAGTGTAGTAATTGCATATAGATATCATTAAAAATATGTTTGAATTGGAATATTCCCATTGTCACACACCACGGGTTCGAGTCCACACACGCTCCGATGATGGAGAGATTGATAAGAAGCACCCATGGGTCACGGATGATGGGAATTCCTGGTTTACAAACAGTTTTATGCTTTATAGTTAACCTGCAAAGCAAGTGAACTTGAACAAGTATAATTTACCACCCTAAACTAATCAATGAATATTCCACATCATTTGATTCATGCCTTATGACTTAATATTTGATAAAAAAAAATAATCATGTTTGTTGATAACTTCAAATCTGCAACATGACAATGTCATTATGCCTTTTATGTACGACCATATTTGATTGGATTCGATGTCATCCGTGCATGCTGTTAATTAATTACCATTGTGTTGTAGAGAGAGGGACGACCAAGTAAAGGCTGCGTCAATAGCTGCCAGCGTGGTGGGCATCGTTCTCTTTTGTCACGGTCATTGTGTGTGTCCTGGTGCTGCAATAAAAGGTAAGTTGTGTGGCTCAGCATAATGTGCAAACAATGTTATTGCCCTTCATTAAAATCCTCTGTAGTTCAAGTTGTAGAGCCATCTTTTCAGCCACCCAAACTGAAGCTTAAAAAAATCCCAATATGTAGTTGTTTTGATAGCTGTTGATCTATCTCTAATGAGAAAAATAAATGTCACTAGAAAGACTATATATGCAGCATTGAATGTCTCCACTTTTTACCAATAATAAATAATTCAATATTTACATGAAATTTGAAAGGTGAGAGGTGCCTTGTCAAGTTGTGTTCTAAAATGGCATTCTTTGGTATTTTTTGTTTTGTTTCAGTCCTCCAGTGTAGGCAAGTGAATTCAGATAGGGTTTTTTCTTTGTTACAATGGCTGTTATTAGTTCCACATGTGTTTGACTTTGAAAATTTTTTTTTAGCTTTCTCAAAAACTACAAGGTTCTGTTTTCCACAAATTGGCATGTAGTATTGAATGGCAGACTAACGATGGGGAAGAAAATTTTAGAAATTTGTGACCCTGAGGGTGGTAGGGAACGGACCAAACCAATCTTTTATAATTCTTTTTTACTTGAGGACATTTAGAAGACAAAAGTTTGATGTATTGTGATGTACAATGATCTGTTAACCACAAAGTTTGTACAATTTAGGGGTTTGGGTTGCTAGGAACTTTATGTCGAAATGATTATTTCTTAATGCCTTCTTTCCTAACTCCTGGAATCAAACTGAAAGACACGAGTACTACTCAGCACAGATTAAGGAAGAATGCCTCTGGCTAAATTGTAAAAATCTATGGCCCCCTGAGGTCAGGGAGTACGAGCTAGGGTGGAGCTTTATGGCTCAGTAGTGAAATATGTGGCTATATTTCTTTGAAAGTCTTTTTGATTCCTGGACATCTTACCAACAACAGTAATTATTAGTGACTAGGAAAGAACCTCTATGAAAAATGTGAGATTCCTGGCCCATGATAGGAATTGTAATGGTAGTGTTAGATCACATTAGAAACAAATTTAAGTTACTTCTTGTAAAATTGTCTGCTTGACTTTATTTGGAAATATCAATATTTCTTTAGAATATTTCTTTATGCACTGAACACCAAACATTAAATCTGAGAGTATCTATCACAGAGACCGTACACCTCATCAACATATGGACGCAAATTCAGTTCATAGCATGAGACTTTGTAAAATCTTAATAGAAAATATTCACTGTACTATTGCATCAGTCCATCTTCTGTCCTTCTCCACAACACAATTTTGCATAAGCAATGTATGTATATCGGACATCGGAGCTCTACTTGGCACATGACATACTTATTCAAAGATAATGTGTAGATAATCAACAATAAAATGTGAAAGCCAATCATTCTCTTGGATTTGAAAAATGCACCATCTGACAGCTAGAGCTCGAAACGATTTCGAATACTCGCGATTTGATAGTAAATAGCGATTAATTCGATGGATTTTTATTATTCGTAATATATTCAGTCACAGGTGTCTAAATACCCGTATGGAAATGCTGTGAAACAGAAGTCTCAGTAACAGTCACTAGACGTTTATCACATATTATACTTTTTAAAAAAAAATCTTCTTATACATGCTACAAACTATTATATAATATATAGCTCGCCACAATCTGTTTTCTGTATCTACATGGAACATTCACTTGCAATTATTATTAGAATTAAACCCTACTCTGCTAGCGCAAAACTCATTTTCATTTGTTTTATTCATTTTTTTTCCTAACGATCACTCCAATAACTGCAATTTCTGATTTGTTAAGTATCAACATGGGCTATATCCACCTCGAAGCGGTAATACATAAGTCTTTTGCTTCCTTATTAATGCTTGACGCTAGTGCTGCAATAAACGTTTGTATTTTTCCATTTCTTTTAATTTAACGTTTTTGCTAATAAAGATAATTATATTTCATCTACAACAATATGACATGTAATTTAATGTCATACTATTCAATTAGGTGCTGAAAACATACCAAACTAAGTCCTGGGTGATTATAACTGGACAGACCTAGTATCATATTAAGATATAATGTTACTACATTATTATGATGTTGCCGAATATTCGAATACGAATTAATAGTAGTCCTGAATATTCGAATATCAATTTTTGGTATTCGTTTCAGCTCGACTGACAGCTCACAACACCGCACACACAAACATGTCTTCTTCTTCCGGGTTAGGAGTTAACTCAGGTTTGAGTGTTAATTACTCCGTCATGTATGCCTGTTTGGTTTTTTTTTTTGGTGTGTATGTGATACCTTAAGAGACTATCAATATTAGCTAAGATCTAAGATATCTAATTAAGTGAATTTAAAATTATAGATATGTCAGGAGGAAGGAATCTGAAAAAAAGGAAAAGGAAAGCAAAGAACTTCAGGTACGTCACAATATATCAAGACAAGGGAAACAACTCCAATATACACACTATAGATTTTAATAAACTGAACCTCTGAAATCAATCTAAATACTCATAGTTTACATTAAAAGAATCTCTTAATTCTGTTTACAGAGTGCAAGTACTGATTCAGATACAACACCAAACAGGGGAACGGATGAGCAAGAACCCTTAACTTGTAATGGTCGTCAAAGGGACAGTTCAGTATAGCAAGAAAATTGTGTTTGCAAACTGTGTTAACAGAAGAAAAGAAAAATGTTCACCACCAAAATACTCCAAGTGGGATGAATTAAACATACTTCATTCTTAGATAAAAAAGGGAATTCTTGATGTACTCATTTCATTTGTGATAATGACACAATTCGACCAAAAACTGTGAGCTTTATAGTTTGAAATGATGCAGCAACATGTCTTTCCTAAACTTTGCATTTAAATTTGACACTTATACCGAACAAATATTTCATAATGACTGAAAGCTAATGGTGTGCCATAATTGTGACCATGTACATCAATGTATGGCATAGTAGTGGTTACTTATATTTTCCTTATTTATGAAATCCAGCACAAATGAGCAGCCAAAAGATCACACATTCTTCATCAACAAACCAATCAAAGCCTTTCGTGCATTAAGTGATGAAAAAAAGCCTTTCGTGCATTAAGTGATGAAGGAAGAAATCAATATTGTGTGGCCTTCAGGTGAATGCATCATCTCTTTAGAATTCCAAAGGATTTAACTTCCTACTCTTCTGATAGGGAAGGAATCGATGTTTTTTAATTTTTCTACAAAGTTGCTTATGATTGCATTTGTATAGTTTGTACATATCATGTTAAGGAAATGGTTTTTTCCAAAATTTTATTTGCATCCTTCTTTTGTAGATTGCAGAAATAATTTGATCCTATAGGTATAAGAGATGTGATATTACTTGTTATACAGAATACTACACAATTTAGACCCTATATGGATGACAATTAGGATATTGCTCATAAAACAGAACGTGTAAATGAATGTTTGCAATATATAATTATATTGCACAAATTTTAAATACAACATGGAATTTAAAAAGAAAATATTGACTGAAATTCTTGTATCAGAAGGAATATAGGCATTTACAGCAAAACTTGTGCATGCAGTGCTAGTTATGTTAGGGAGATGAGGCTGGATAGTCTGACAAGGGACATCCATAATATGTGGATGTCAGCAATGTTGTTGGGAGTCAATTTTTTGGGATTTTGTGGGTTCCCCCTTACCCATGAATTTAAATTCCCGAACCTTTTTTGATTTTTTAAATTCTTTATAGGATTATCCTAGTGCGTTATTGTAAATGACTCGCACCTATTCATATCACGCTTTTTGGAAAAAATCAATAATTCAGTGAATAACAATACTTCTATTATCATAAGGTATATATATTAAGTTAAGATAGGGTATTACCCAGAAATTACATCCCACGAACCAGTAAATTTTGCTTACCACAAACATTGACCCCCACAAATTAAATTGATTCCCAGTTTCTGTATGATCATGATGAGACTTAGAAAAGTTAAAAGCATGTCAAACTAGCTAAAATAAGTTTATAAACATGCAAGTAGGTAGGCAACAGATATAAGAAAAGGTAATCTTAAGATAATTCTAAAAGTCTGCTTTTTTGCTTTCATTGTGTACATTAATTCTGCCACAAAAATCAAAATTGTGCAAACCCCCTGGCCTCCTTGCTACTGATGAATGTCATTAGATGATTTGTAAGTTATTATTTATCGCAGAGTAATTTATGTTTTTAGTGTATATCAAGTTATGTATACCATTATATTTATTGAACTGTTATAGGAATTTTATTATATGTTTGTCATTGTCATTACATATCAGCAAATCAGAAGTATACATGTAAAGTTTGTTGCATGTACATGAATCTAACACACTGATTCCATTTGTAGCTCTTGACTACATAGCCCACCCATTCTTATTTCTCTATTCACTGTGGAGATTCGATTTGTAATGAGACTGCATGAACATCATTTTCGAGTGCAATATGTCTTGGTGTTATATATGTTCAATACATTACAAATACATTTTCTGTAATCGCCCATCATTCCCAAATATTTCCTAAATAATTCAGATTTTTTTGCTAAATATTACCAAATGCTATGTACCATGTGGTAGAAAAATTGCAAAGTTTTTCATATACAATGTTTAATGATTTTTTTTATTTAACATGACCATGTATTTACAGCATATCTCTTTCATTGATAAATCTACCAGGAAAAACAGAGATTTGTAAAATAATAATAATTTCAGACAGGGACTTTTAATATTTATTTCATTGTAAGTCCAGTAAGTTTTCAGTCTGTAATTCAGAAAGAATATTTATGACATTTCATCTAATAGATGGGTTTAATAATACTTATTTTGAAATTGAAATAAACGGCATCTGGAAAATCTGGAATTTTTTTATTTTATCTTACTTAGTTCATTTTGAAATCATACATAAAAATGAGTTCAAAGTTTTACTTCTACATCTGTATCTCGCATGTACATATGTCAACTGAGGGGGGGGGGGGGGGATAATAATGGAGGTAATTCAAACCAATTGAGGGTGGAGACACTTTAAGGAAGGAGGAATATAGTAATTAGGGCTATATAGATCAGGGATATTGGCCTGAATAATGTGGTGGTTAGAGCAAATGACTACTATGCAGGGTTTGGGGTTTGATACCTGGCCCAGTCATAAATTTTCATTTTTCGTGTTACATTTAGTGTCATTCACCAACCTTGGACTTGCAGATATAAGTCTTGCTAAGGACAAAAATCAAATAAATATGGATTATGTGTCTTTGAGGGTGAACACAATTTAGTGAGGGAGGAAAGTGATTATGGCTACATGGACCAGGATGTTGGCCTGGATAACAGGTCACCTGACTTAGTAAATTATCCATGTAGTAATTGGATGTGGTCTAGTTAGCTTGATTCCTAGTCCAGATATGAAGTTTCTCCTTTCTTTGGGAGATATTTGAGTGAGAGACAAAAGGGAAAAGGAAAGACAAAAACGGAAGGGAGATGTGGTCTCCCCTGTCTGACACAGTAGTTTTGGGGTTTTGAATTTTACAATGTTGTAGCACTAATTATCATGCATACATGTATTTGTATGATGTACATAGTATAGACATCATATAATATTAAAACAGTTGTGTAGGGATTCC
>CAJDSM010018903.1:1156-23000 GCA_903981925.1 Ostrea lurida
A
Source organism: Ostrea lurida (assembly GCA_903981925.1). Lineage (NCBI taxonomy): Eukaryota > Metazoa > Mollusca > Bivalvia > Ostreida > Ostreidae > Ostrea > Ostrea lurida. Next base: position 1,158 of record CAJDSM010018903.1, read on the forward strand.
CAGTAATGTGGGCCATCATAAGGGATCAGATATTTTACATGTTAAATATACTATATTGAAGTCTTTTAAAAATCTTCTTCATTGAACCAATGACGAGTGGATATGTTGTCTGAAAGCTTCCCTGATGGTTGGAGTAGGATTTGAAGTTTGTTTTAGATAATGCTCCCCCCCCCCCCGATGGGTTTGGGTCTAGCGCTAAGTAGGTGGATTTAACGGATGCTATCCGATAGCAGTCTGGTGTATGGGGGACAGGCTGGGGTCGTGCTCTTCTAAATATGGTATGAGTATCGTAACTAGTACTAATGTGACCACTTGAGTGAGAGAGCCCATTGTAGGTCGCGGCGCGTTGAAATAAGTAAAACTCTGGGAGGTAGGGTCTGTGTGTCTTAATAGATATGTTGGCATTTGAACCAAGACATGCAAATAAAATGCTAATTTCTCATTACAATTTTTCCAGCAGCCAATGATCGTACCCAGTAGTGTTGCCATAATTGGAGCAATAGGAAGGATTGATCAGGCAATTCGGTTGTGGAAGACAGATTGGAAGTTTGCCTATCTTAGCCAATTAGTGACTCGACAGACTCTACAAGTAGCCAAATGGGTTCGGGACATACGTTGCTAGGAAATCAAACCTCACTATAATAGATGTATGGCACTAGCAAAAAGGTACCCAATATGCAGAGTTTTAAAGTGTGATTAGTTATTGAAGTGAGTGAACTCTAACTATTAAATTCAATGCAATGTTAAGAGTTATTGTTCTTTTCCATTATATTAAGATTGAAGAAAACGTAGCCCTAAGTAAGGAGTAAGGATATGTGAGGTCTTAAGGTTGGATCAAAAGTGCACAAATCATTTTGCACCCCTGGCTACTCGTTCTTCAATCCAGACAGAAGTGCGAGATTTGAAGGTGAGAGGGAAAGTGGGCAAGCGTTTTTTAGCAATCAGCGTGCACGAGGATTATTGCCATTACATCTGACGTATAACTGCGCCAGCGGTGACCAAAATGTCTATCCCCAATGTGATCATGTGGATTTGACCCAAGTTTATTGTTCTTTGACTCAGGAAATGGAGTTTCTTGTTTGTAGCAGATCTGAGTTTAGCTTCTTGATTTAGATGTTGGAATGTGCACAGAGAAGCTTAAATCATTCTTTTACGAGGATTTTGAAAATCAACTTTAAGGTGAAAAGGAAAGTAAATTTGATAATTAACGAAGCAAATGCTGAACGTTGTATTAAATGAATATATGTTGTTGATCATGTGATATCTACATATTATTTCAGCTTTTTACATTAATGATTGATAATTAAGTTCTATATCTTCAAAAGAATGAACTCACTTCTCTACTAGTTCCTTTCTCATATGTCTTCACAGGTCAAGCTCTGTTGTCAGACATTTCTGTTGTGCTGTAGTTCCATCTTGGACATTTGTCTACTTCCAAGTTGCTTGTAATGAATGTTCATCAAATGTGTCAAAGAGTCGTCCATGCTAAAGATTAAGAGAAGAATCCACTTTTTTAAAGCTAGCTCTGTGTCTTTAATTGTTGTATTTTTTTTTTTTTTATTTCTGAGTTCAATAAATTGATTAAATGTAATTCAAGCCCATTCATTTTGCAAAATATATTTACATTTTGCCCTGTGCATAGGTCTTTGAGGTTGTCAACTTGTTGTATTGACAGCGATTACAATGTACAAGTCTATAGTGCATATTCAGTATAGCCAGTAAGTCACTGCAAATGCCTATTGCACTTTCACAATCTAATTGAATCTTACATCCTGTTTATGCATGTAACCCATTCTCCTCATTGATGGAAAGGGAACAGGACACGTATGCTATGCATCTATAACCCAAGGATTAGGTTGGTCTCACAGCACTTGGGGGCATCTAAGTGGTGCTCGAGGAATATGATGCTGCCCCTAAATTAATGAATGTCATTTATAAATTGAGTCTGTCCTATATTTAATAATTTCATTAAAAGATTTATGCTGACTATGTCAGATATTTAAAAGTTTTACTTTCTTTTGGTGCCCAGTAGTGCTTTTTTTTAATGAATCTAGGTTAACTTTATTGGAGTACTAAATGGAGGCCTCTCAGCATCCGCTTGCGGTTCGTAAGAGGGCGGACTTGAATGGGTGCGCGGTCATTCGGTATGAGACCGAAAAACCGAGGGTTCCCGTGTCACAGCAGGTGTGCACGGAAAAAGAATCCCTTCCTGTTCTCAATGAGGCCCTGTAGTGCCGTGAGCAGTAGTGCCTATATTTTGCCAGCCCTTCAACCGGCAAATTGTGACGTCTCCAATATTGAGTCGAATATTCTCGAGTGGCGACGTAAACCAGTCCATATAATCCAAATCGATTGAAAGTAAAATGGTTAAAATATTTTACTTTTCTCAGATTTTGAGTATAGCTCATCATCCATCTAGCGTCAGGGTGTCGGGAAATGCAGAACGTCTTCTTTTATTGGACACATTTGGACTGGGTATTTGTGAGGCTGCTGTGGTAATTGTTCCACGGAAATAGCTCTGGAATGTTATTTTCCTTCTGTTTCTCCTGCTCCCCTGAACAATGTTGCTGTACAAAAAAAATGTCGATGTCCAGGCTTGTGGCTCCATAGTCCGAGAGGCGCGACGTCGATTAACGCTAACCATTTTGCTGCTCAATCGTTGACTAGACTTTCTTGGTTGGGAAGGGTTCAAATGTTAATTTTTTCATCCATGGGGATATTACTGCGAACTTAGGTGTCAGACATGCAATCCTGGGCCCGCACCCTGACTGCTTTGGTTTTCGAATTGTCGTGAATTATGCGGGCGTCCCACCTTTTATTACATATTTGTCAGCGTTTCCTGATTTGGGCTATATCGTCTGTTCATACTCTCAGTGAGAATTGAGGGAGATAAAAACATGGAGGTGGGGTGCACTCTCGTACTCCTGGCGTAGGGAGCGGATATCCGAGACACGACGTAGTCACTTTGGTCCCGATGATACTCTCAACGTCTTTAGGTTTGGCGCGCGTGCCGAGATTTTCGGGCGGCGCGAACGCAACGAACCTCTCCGAGTCATCGAAGCGAGAGCCACTGGCCACCGCTTTGTTTAAATGATATGGACTGCGGGCCCTACAAAGGGGGGCATAATCACGAAATGCAAACTTAGGGTGGTGTTCATTTCATTAAATCTTCGTAAAGAACCATGCTGGGCCAGGAAAAGGCTGAATATATGAAAGCTCGCTTGATATATATGGAGATTCAGTGTTGTTCAAATCATTGACCTCCCGGTGGATGGTGGGGACACAACAATGGTACGGGGGCTCGAACGCCGACTCCCCCGATCACGAAATGCGAGAGCTCTACATGAGCCAACCGCTGGTTTAAATGAAGGACTGCGGGCCCCAATACAAAAGGGGGGATTATGACGTAAACCATGCCAAACAATTAGAAGGTGGTTGGTCGGTTTCAAATCTTCTTAAGAACCACTGGGCCAGAGAAAAGCTGAAATTATATGAAGCTCCTTGATATATTAGGGAGATCAAGTTTGTTCAATCATGACCCCGGTGGTATGTGGGGCCACAATAGGTTGATTGATGGTTATTACTGTTTTACGTCCACTCGAGAATATTTCACTCATATGGAGACGTCACTTATTTGCCGGTGAAGGGCTGCAAAATTTAGGCCTATGCTCGACACTCAGGGCTCTTTCAGCAGGGAGGATCTTTTTCGTGCACACCTGCTGTGACACGCGGACCTGTTTTTCGGTCTCATCCGAATGACCGCCCATTCAGTCGCCTCTTACGACACGCAAGGGATGCTGGAGGCTATATTTAACCCGACCCCCACGGGTTCCAGTTTACGTTTGAATATATAAGGAAATCTTTTAATATTTCTTCTCAAGATCCACGGGCAGAAAAGCTGGAATTCATACGAATTATTGATATAGTGGAGGTTCATGTTTTTCAATCATGACCCCGGGTTACGATGGGCCACTATAGGAATAAAAGTTTACGTGAATCTTTTTTTCTCCGATCCACTTGGTCAATTTTAGGAAACTTGGTATTATTCATCCTTTGGTGAAGGGAGTTCAAGTTGCTCAATATGAAGGACCATTGGCCCCCAATCTAAAGGAGAGAATTAATTGATCACAACATTGCAAAAATAGTGTGACATAGTCTATACATCTTGAACTATTTAAGATAGAGCTTTCATTATATGTTATGCTAGATCTTTCATTTTATGACATGATGTGTGACCCTTGGCTTTACTGGAAGAGCAAGGTGGTGTTGGTCATATGGGTGTTGAGACATACCTGTGTTGTATGAATTCATTTATAGTGTTGTTATCCTTTTGGCAACAATATGCGATGAAAATATTCACAATAAAGATTCTTTTTGAAATCACTGCTGAGCCAGGACCAAGCTCACTCAGGTGAGCGATGTGGCCCATGGACCTCTTGTTTAATCAATCATCCGTGAATGGGCTATTCGTGTTGCATTCTTAAAACAAATGTATATCTGCCTTAGAAATATACCTTTTATTGCACAACGATTGTTAGAAAAACCATATTATCAATGTGGTTTTTCGGCTTGAATAATTAAGTCGATCACATTCTATTCCAATTCAACACTTCCTTCCGAATATGGATTACGTGGATCTTTGTCAGAATGACTTGGATAGACGATATCTGCCATCAATGGTATATTACATATAATATGAAAGTTTGACTACGGCTGCTGCGTTCAAGGAAATATTTGGCAAGATACTTCATATCCAAGCATTAGATCGGTAAGCCCCCCCCCCCCAATAAGATTGTTCTCGCCGCATTAAGTTTACCTGCCGCATTTATTTTTTTTCCGGTAAAACTATGTCTAAGATTCCGGAAATTTCTGCGTTGTCCTGCGGTGTTTTATTTTAGAAAGATCCAATCTGTATCATTTAAACGTTTTTGAACATATGCGATAAGTGCTAAGATTTTGCATAAAATAGACATGGATTACAGTATATTAGAAACAAACTGTTCATGCAGTGTTCTTGTTGTTGTGTTTTGTTACAATTTATGCCTTTCGCTGTCAGATAACAATTAAGTCTGTAATGCTTTGATGCCTTGAGTATACACTGGCAACTACATTGACAAATATCCGTGGGGAAACTTTTTGAATCAATTCAAGACGGTCACGTTGGTCCGGATGATATTCCCCTCGAAATACAACAACTCAAGTACACAGTCGAGGCATCAATTGGAAATCTTTCGATAGGGTATTCTTTCTGTAGATGTTAATGAAATTTAATTTATTTCGCAAGTATGTCAACAGGCTCAACTATTATTTAAATTTCCACCTGACAAGCTGCTATTAAATGTTACTGTCTGTATCATTGTATGTATTATTTACTTGTCCCAATTGAACAAAAACGAAGTTTATTGTTAACTTTATTTTGAAGACTGAAATAGTTATAGAAATTATTTATTAACAAAACAGAAATTGATGTAAAGCCAAACTCTTATTGGTCCGCTAATTAACTTTAGTTATATAGTATTTTCATAGGTATGAAAGACCAGTTATATTCATGGTTTTGGTGTTATAGTTTAGTACTTCGTACTTGAAAATGCTGCAGTTTATGAATAATAAGTACAACTTAAAAAATGTATGATTAGCATTAAGAGATTGACTTGTCTGATCAACAAATTGAACTGGACACGACAATTTAATGTTGAGCCCTGAGATGTAACCGAACAGATGATTTCAAATCGCAATCATACCCTTCCCCTGAGTGCCAACATACTAAAACTGTTCAGAAAGTTGTTTCTTCATGTGTTTGGTTTGCACCATGTGTTATTATGCTACTTAACAAGCTTTCTACACAAAACATTTTGCTGCTGAACAAAATTAACCGATTTTGTATTTTAAAATTATTGCGGGTGTGAATTTAAAGACTTGAAGACTGCAGTTCTACCAATGCCCACGTATCATTTTTTGTTTGACAAGTCTTTGTTAGAAAGAACTAGTCCTGCTACTACTACTATGTTAATCTTAAGATACAAATAGTGCGAATGGTACAATCGTGTGAAACGTAATGATTAGCAATTTTATTCATTTTTATATCTTCAAAAAAAAAACTAGATGTGTCGGTGCGCACAGAATTCCCGCCTACATGAGTCTAATGAAGGAAATTCGAAAGGTGAAGTTGAATGGTTTTCAAAAAGCATGAACTTGTGGCGTATCAAATACCAAATTTGAGTTAAATGTGTCCAACCGTTGCAGAGATAATGAACGGAACGAAAAATTCTCTATTAGAGGCTACTCTGTCAAAATCTCGAACCATGACCAACTTACGAACTTACTCGCCTATTTCGTGACCAATCCCCATATTTACCAAATTTGAGTTGAATGTGTGCAACCGTTGCAGAGATAATGAACGGAAACGAAAATTTCTGATTTTTTTCTAGTTCAAGAGGTCTAACTCTGTCAAAATCATCGGACCATGACAACTTCGAACTTGACCTGATATCCATGACATATCCAATATACAAATTGAGTTGAATGTGTGCAACCGTTGCAAGATGAATAAACGGAAACCAAATTATGACGAACAAGTAACAATAAAATAAAAAACTCCCTGCCTCATTTAATTTTCAAAACATGCCCGAGACACCATTTTTTTTTAGCTTGGCCTAATCTATCATAATTGATGTTTATTGATTTATCGTCCCACGAGAATATTTCACCTCATATGGAGTCGTCACCATTGCCGGTGAAGGGTTCAAATTAGCCCTTTGCAGGAGGGATCTTCTCGTGCACACCTGCTGTACACAGCTAGGGTCTCGTTTTATCCGTTTCATCCGATGACCGCCCCATTTATCGCCTCTACGACACGCAAGGGGTGCTGGCATTCTAACCCGACCCCAAGAGTCGATTGATATTAATCGAACACTTACAGTTGGTTATCATAAGTAATCGGTCACTATTGGCTATGAGGCATCACATGATAAATCAGAAATTTGATCGATAACTTCTTCTGCTCTATAAGTGATTAGGTGCCGTCTTTGATAGTTTCCGGCACTATCACGCTGAATGTTTAAAACATTTGTTACGATGAGGTTAATCAATGTAAAGGCAAAAATAACGAACAGTGATCAATCTCGTAAGTCCTAAATATAATACTAAAACAAGAGTTGGGCAATCACGGACCCCTGGACACACCAGACGGGAATCAGTGTGCCTAGGAAGGAGTAGCATCCCCCTGTTAGATTACAACAAATATGATTTATATTTGCATATAAATTCTGTGAATAGCTAGTTAAATTAATAATTGCCATGAAAATAAATATTATGCAGAAACCTTTGATTACTTTAAATATAGTGTACATGTCATCATATGATGCACTAGCCCTAAGGTGGTTTTATCTTTTTGTGGTGTTGCTTTGTAAAGGCGTAAGTGATGTACACTGAACCCATAATGACTGTTTAGGCAGCGGCACTATGCTCTCCATGGTTGTTGCTTTGGAAAGCTCAATAGTGCCCTCATACCAGCTCGGGGCACTAATTGCTCTCCATAGCAACACATTGAGAGCATATGCCTAAACAGTCATTAATAGGTAAAAGGATCAAACTCCATTGAATTTGTTCGATTAATGGTGTAATAGGAGACCTATCTAACTCCCATTCTGAACCCAGTTCATTTGGATACGAGGTTCCGGTGCCACAACTCATCATGAATCGCACAAGACAGTTTGAAGTTATCATGAAACGACAATAATTTGATATAATAAACTAATGAAAAAACTGTCAACAATGGAGGAGTGTATTCAATAACCTATAACTATGTTGATTCTATTGCATTCCCCCTCCTTAAAACAAATAAATTTAATTTTCCTCCATAATAAACATGAGCAAACAACAACTGTATAAAATAACAATAGTAATGTTTCACATCAAATTGTGTAAATCTTTCAAAAAGAATAATATCGATAATAATACAAACATAGATAACAATATAATGGCCATAACAACACTGAAAGATATCAGGTACTCGTAATGAAAGGCAGCGCAACAGATCACAATAGTTCAATTTTAATGGGCCTGATGTATTTTCCGACCAATCCATTATGGCGTCGGTAGTGCAGTGAAACTTCTTCCCCCTGGACCTCCACCACTTCGTCCCTCCATTAAGTATCCCCCACCAACGGTCTTTGGATGGCTTGCCTCGATGTTCCTGGGTTTTGTACTTGCAGTTCGTCCCCACAAGACTGGTGGATGACGTTCCCCCGCGCCCGACGATGGTTCCTTTCTCTGTGTCTCAGGGCTTGTCCTTTCAGTATGTGTAGGAAGCTGCGATCTGGACACTTGAATATATAGATCAACTTTTCGTGGGTCATCCTCCAGTGTTCCTGTAGGGTGGCTTTTCTGAGATCTTCCTTCGTACATACAATGGCAGGACAGCAGAATACTTCCTGTCGTTGGTCCAACGCCGGCAGGTCTTCCTGGGATTGAGGGTCCTGTATCTGTCACTTCTGGTTGTGGCTTGGACGTACACTGTGCCTGCCGATGTAGGGTTATTCGGCGGGGGGGGGGTCGCGGCACCTGGCTACCGGTCCATGCGGGTGCAGTGATCCTCTGGACGGTCCACTTCCGGTCCCACACTTGGTGCATGCTTTTATCCCGAGCACTCTGGAAGTAAGACCAATTCTCCCTCCTCCACGGTAACGTCTAATATGTCTATGAGGATCCGAAATCTAAATACTAATAATATAGTTTGTTTTTTTTTCAGCAGAACAGCTGCCTTACAATAAAAACAATAAACAATCTCATTCTTTACTGCGATATGTAAACAAATATTTATTTCTATAGGGACAGTATGCGTGAGGGGGGGGGGTCTAATGGATTTGCCAAATTATACAATACCACTCTGTTCCGGTCTGTAACATAAAAATGGTTTAAACATGGCGCATGGGGCTAACACACTCTTTGACTCTCTGATTTTACCCCTTTCCTCTTTAACTACGAAAGCTCTAGTTTTAATTTTTGATAAGCTCTCACATAGGAACTTGTTGGACATGGCTGGGCATTCTTTCTTCTTTTGGGAACTCTTATTTTAAACGAAATTCTAGTTTATATTTTATCTATTGTGTTCACTGACTGATCCATGACTTTTTATGAGACTTTTAGTGGTACGAATTATCTTCTTCTGTGTTGACTTTTATTGACGAGTCGTTCCATGACTCGTGTACGTTGCCTTTCCGTGTACAAATTGTTTTTTGGTGTTGGGATTTTTAGTTAGGACTTGTTCTATGGAATGTCGTAATATATATTTTAGTCATTGTGACAAAGGCGTTGTGATGCATCTATAAAAAATTGATTTATTGATTATTTATTGACGTCTCATTTGAGAATATTTCACTCTTTGCCATTTTTTATGGAGACGACATCCAATGCCGGTGAAGGGCTACCTAGCCACGGTGGCTGCCGGAGATGTTGTATATAACTGTTCTAAAAGAATAGAGAAGAGTTTCTTCGTAATTAAAATACATGCTTCAATTTTTTTTTCAACATACTTAAAAAAATATTGATTGATTATTCACTGTTTTACGTCCCAATCGAGAATATTTCACTCATATGGAGACGTCACCCAATGCCGAAGGGCTGCAAAATTTAGGTCTGTTCTGGGCAATCATGGCGATCTTTTTCTTGTCACACTGCCCCGTGGGGGTCCGGGTTAGAATAGGCCTCCAGCATCCCTTGCGTATCGTAAGAGGCGACTGAATGGTGCGGTCATTCGGATGAGACCGTAAAAACCGAGGTCCCGTGTCACAGCAGGTGTGGCACGAAAAAGATCCCTCCCTGCTCAAAGGCCCTGAGTGCCGAGCATAGGCCTAAATTTTGGAGCCCTTCACCGGCAAATGGTGACGTCTCCATATGAGTGAAATACTCTCGAGTGGGACGTAAAACAGTAAATAATAATCATTCTTGTGACACGGGACCTAGGTTTTTCCAGTCTCAACCGGATGGCCGCCCAATTTAGTCGCCTCTTACGACACGCAAAGGGATGCTGAGGACCTATTCTAAACCGGACCCTCATTGGCGTTAGCTATGCCGATAGTATATGTGGTATGACCAGTGTATCGAAACCGTAGCTTGTATGTGGTATGACCAGTGTATCTAAAGCAGAGGTTGTCTGATTGATTATTTCTTGTTTACGTCCCACTCAAGAATATCTCACTCATATGGAGACGAGGTTGTCTGAATCCACTGCTTCTTTAGTATTTCGTATGGTCAGTGTATCTAAATAAGAGCTTGTTTGAGATATGACCAGTGTATCTAAACCGGAGCTTGTCTGGATCGACTGCTTCTTTAGTAGCATTACGTATGTTCATTGTATACAAAAAGGCGAAGTTAACATTGTGTCAAACGTAATCATAATCCAAAAACATATACAAAATCGAGTGTTGGGCAACACGGACCTCCGACAAAGCGAAGGTAGGATCAGGTGCCATGGAGGAGTAAGCATCCTCTGCTCACCGGTCACACCCGCCGTGAGCCCTTAGACGAAAGAAAGTAAACGGGATTACCCGTAGTCAAATCTAGTAGGAAAATGACAGTCTAACAAAGGGTATGAAACAAATCAGTCAACATATGACTTAGTATCTAATTTGGAGCTTGTATGAGGTATGACCAGTGTATTTAAACTGGAGTTTGCATGCGATGTAACTAATGTATCTAAACCGGAGCTTCTCTGGATACACTGCTGCTTCACTAGCATTGTCAGCGACAAAATCCAGATCCCTGTTCTCACTGACGTAGTTGGTGACCACTGTTTTCATGTGTAATTTGTTTAATCTGTGACTGTTCGAGTGATTGTAAAGATGGTTGGAGGGTGTACTGTTTTTCCTCCTTTACAACTTTTGGGTTTCCCGACTTATCGATTGTGTCCTTAGACTTGGTAAAAGTACCACCTGTAGCACTATCTGTGATCATAGCTCGTTGGTCTGTGATCTCTAACATTTGCTCATTATGTGCTCTCTTACTGTCAGTCAATGCTAAGCCTGATCCTGCAGTAAATCTCTACTCCTTAAAAGGTCTGAGACCCTGCCTGTAATAGCATTTTCTGGGTCTGTTTTGAGTGTGTGTGTGTCTGATTGTCTGGATTAACGAAATTAGTAGCATTCTCGTCATCCGATTGACCAAAATCACCCTCAAACATGTATTCAGGATTTAACTCAAAGTCAGCGCCCTGAAGTAGTTCCGTTGTGATTTTCAAGTAAGGGACTTGGATTATTTCTTTGAAACTAAGATTGCCAAATGTTGACCACTTTTGCATCACCAACACCTGGTAATGTTTTTAGCTCATCCACATCAACAAAATTAATTTTCATCTTGGTCATTGTTAATTGATTTTAAACAGTACTTAGGTGTAATATGGTGAAATAACTACAGCACTTAACTACACAGACTGATCTATAAGAAATAGCATATATTGTACTACTACTGGCTGAGCTTTGGTAAAATGCAAGATAATTAACTCTTAAATAAAATTCTAGTAAGAACTAGCCATTACCAAAGTAAACTTGCAAATGACAACCTCCGTTTGTAAAAAAGAAATTTGCAAGCCCTAAGGGTGTACATAAAAATATAAACAATTTCCCTAGACTACAAAATTTACTTAAAAACCCAACAGTTTATATCCTATTAGAGAACAATAAATACAATAATCACCTTCCTTCAAAAAGGACAATGACTAATTCACTGTCTTTATACAAAGACCATGAATGCCTAACAAAATCACTATCCTAGAAGAGAACAGTGATTACAAAAAATTCTAACTTTTTACTGTTCTAAAACAGAACAATAAACAACAAGATATCACTGTCCACAATAGAGGTCAACGACAGGAATATCACTCTCCTTGATAAATAAGGACAATGACGTCACAGTGGCGGGAATCTCACTGTCCGTGACCGAGGACCACGAGTAAATAAGTTACAGTTATTGAAACAGATAATTTTGGTGTATCCACAGGATATTCTGATGGGTTGGTGACGAGTGTCGCGGCTAGCGACGAGTTCACACCCATCAGAATGTCATGTGATACCCAAAAGTATATGTTTAATAAGGAACTTGTATCATGTCAATCACTGATCATGTAAACTATTCCTATAGCTCCACCCCAAATATATAACACTGTCACATTCCGGTGCGAGATGGAGTGGCTAAGTCAGGGTACCCGCATTCTTATTTATGAAACACGTGGACAAAGGCATTGTACATACCATTGTTGGAAGTGTTGTGAGCAACCGTGGTTTTAAACAATTTCCCCGTGTTCCAGACCGTGCACATGTATACAGAATAGATAATGAGCTGCACTTACATCCGAAGCAAAAATCCGGAGATAGACAACAAATTATTGCCGAAATGGTGAGATGATCTCTCTCTCTCTCTCTCTCTCTCACTCTTCTCCAATCATTTTACATGTATGTATGCATCTAGTCAAATATGTATTCTGTAGGAGTAATTTTTAATGACACAAGCGTATTTCCAATATCATAATTGTGCTAGTCTCTCCTCACTTCTCTCTTCTCTCTCTCTCCTGCTCTCTCTCTTCTCCTCTCTCTCTCTGTCATATTTACATATTCATGAGAATGTATCTAGCGTCCGTTATCTTTTTTAAATGACACATTTTGCACATAAGCATTATAAATTTTCTATGAAATATCTGGATATTGTAAATCTGCAATAAAAGTCGTTTTCTTCTCTCTCTCTTCTCTCTCTCTCTCTCTCTCTCTCTCTTCTCTCTCTCTCTCCTTCTCTCTCTCTCTCTTTCGTTGTATCTAGCGTTGTTATCTGTAGGAATAATTTTGCATTAGATTTTTTTCATTTTCTAATGACAGACGAACAGAATATCGTAGATGTTTTAAAAAAATACATTGAAGCAACCCCTTCATTCGTTCATCGACAACCTATTTGTCACGGAAGACGTTCTGCAGGACTAAAATATAAAATTTATGAAGCTTATGTGACCATGGAAAACAAAATCGTGCGACTCAGCTTTAATTAAACATGAAATTATGGCGACACCTGGTCGTAAGATCTGAGAAAAAATAAATGAAGAATCGTCCGAGAAACATTTAGAAAAAAGGCAAAGTAAAAGGTCCTGGATCCACCTCCCAACGATACAGGTGTGAAATCACTGAAGCGCAGAGAACAGGAAAATACGGAAAGTACTATGAACTGTCCATTAACTTACAAAAACCGAGACAATACCGCACAGCGGCTTTCCAAAAATCGGACAATACCGCACGGCTAAAGCTCCGCCTCCTTGCGGGTATGAGGAATTACTGAACAGCAGTTAAACAAAAGAAAAACACCAAAACCATGATACCAATACACAATTTATAAAGAACCCTAAAAAATCACTGCTCTAGAAGAGAAAGAGCGATTACACAAAATATGAAGGTCTAGGGATAAATCCTACTCTAAAATTTAGAAAATAAGTTTAGCGGAACGCGGGTGACAACTTCGAAGTTCGAGTTGCAACTGCGGAAATTAAAATAGCGATCAATTAGATCTAACCTACCCGTGATTTGGCCTGGACGCAGGTGCAAGACAAAATAGCTCGCAGCGCCATTGTTGTCGTTCTGGCTGTGATCAGGACAACACACGTGTGAGTAAATATGCATAGGTAGTTACAGTTAACATATAAATATTCAATAATATCAAAAATGCTTACACTGCTTCTGCAGAAAGTGCAGCTATAGGTGAGTCATATCATGATACATATCCCATGAGCCAAACACAGGTACAAGTAGACCCGGGTTAGAATAGGTCCCCAGCATCCCCTTGCGTGTCGTAATAGGCGACTAAATTGGGCGGTCATTCGGATGAGACCGGAAAAACCGATGTCCCGTGTCACAGCAGGTGTGGCACGAAAAATATTCCACCCTGCTCAAAGGACCTGAGTGCCGAACACAGGCCTAAATTTGCAGCCCTTCGCCGGCAATGGTGACGTCACCGTTTAGCGGTCTTAACTACATGTAACGCCGTAGAATGATTATTTGTTTTACGTCACACTCGAGAATATTTCACTCATATGGAAACATCTCCATTGCTGGTGAAGGGCTGTAAATTTAGGCCTATGTTCGACACTCAGGGCCTTTGAGCAGGGAGGGATTTTTATCGTGCCACACCTGCTGTGACACGGGACCTCGCTTTTTCCGGTCTCATTCAGTCACCTCTTACGACACGCAGGAAGATGCCGGATCCACGGCTCACGCCACAGAATGTATATCGCTACCACAACTGTTGCATATCATGATGTCTTTCCAATCTTTCATTTCATGAGACTTTGACATACAATATCAGTAGCATAATCCATTCAGAGGAATTTTCGTCGTTCATTCAACGGTTTTGCCTTTAATTCTCTGCAATTATCATGAATATGATTTGTTTTGTGCAAAGGGCAACGATTTCAGTCACGATTTAGTACACCAGCTGTCTGATATGTAACATTTTAAAGTCTGTTTTGGCAGTTGTTACTCTTGGTTGCGTTTACTCATTGGGTGGTGGAGTAGTTTCGCAAATAAAAGTAGGATCATTCTTTATTTTTGCTAACATCCCATATGAATTCCACAAAACATTTGAATGGAGGGTACACTACATCATGCTGTTTCTTGTATCTGGCTGCATGAGTTGTCCACTTTTCTCGTATTCCGAATGGAACCTCAATGGGTTATATGCATGCTGATAAATCAAAATACGCTAATAGTTGTCCGAATTTCACATTTTCTTTCCTCGCTTCGATTTCTGAGAGGATGTTGATTAATGGACAGTCAAGAGTTGTTGACTCTTTAATATTTTAACGCTATCCAGCAGCGGGTTAGTTGCCTAGTTTACACAAAATGAAATGCACGTTTCAGTTTTTTGTTACTGAAGCTGAGAAGATTAAAGGAAGCTGTAGAATTAAAATATTCAGTCCCTCGAAAACATGGACAACCACCTAACGGCAACTATACTATGAACATTGTAATATCTTTCACTCGAGATTCGTCGTTAAACTCGGGTCTATTAAGTGAGAAATCTTTGCTGCCTCCTTCATTGGCTGTGGTGAAGTATTTGGTACCGTCTACTTTCGCTGAGTGAATGGAATCAGGTTGGAACATTCCGTATACTGTTTATTCCTGATGGATATAAAGACATTGATAACGAATAGTGAACGATCTCGTAAGTCCCAAATAGCATACAAAGCAAGAGTTGGTCAAACACGGACCCCTTGACTATTTTGATATGTCGCCATTATCAAAAGCCGTCAATAAAGTCCCCATCCTTGCAATCTGTAAGGTGTTGTTGGTCATTTCTGACTGCTAAAGTTACTTCATCCGTGGACATTCTACCAATAACATTTGTTTCTAATCCACGGCTAATTTCTGTTGAGGATGGCAGAAGAAGTGCTGACTGTGATGTAATTTTTCTGCATTTTTTTTTTTGTTTTGAGGAAGCTAAAAGGCAGTTTTTAGTATGTCCCCATAATGAAAATTTCAAGAAAAATCCCAAACAATTCTCACAGGGTAGAAATTGATTTGCCGATGCTTTCCTCCAATTCCTTGTGAAAGATACTAATGTTCCATGTCCATGTTTGAGAACTTCATAATTGTGCTGAAAATTTCCAGTGTTTTTTAGTTTCATTAGAGTCAGCTTCCTTTCTTTTGACTTCAAGCGAATTGATTCAATCTGCTGAACTTCTTTTTTTTTTCTATGTACCCCCAACTAGTGTTTCGTAATGTTGGTGAAACCCCCCTGCGAAAAGACACAATACTGAATCTTGTCCCATATTCGAATTCCTTCAGTATTACCTGAGCTGCTTCTCGCTTCGCACGTTGATGACCTAGAATTGATGTGGTGTTCTATTGTCTTGAAGAATGACTGGAATAGGACTTCACAGATTTAAAACTATTGGATTTTGTTTACGTCTCTGGAATGACACTACTCAACTTTATGACAAACGCGACGATTTCGAGCTTACTCCACTCGTCAGACTCCATATGTGTAGCAAATATCTTCCCATCTACACCTGCATACTGGTGTGTATGTCTCTCAACTTATTCGCATACGCAAGAGGCTTGTTCTGCGTATAATCAGTTTTTGAATCGAGGCAAAGCTACTACAGACAAGTTGTTGTTTTGCAGGGTTTAAACAATCACGTTTAAATGCAGCATTTCGTAAATTCTATGTCGTTATAACAATTTAATAACCAAATATGACCTATCCATTGAGTCAATGCTGTCTGATGTGTTTCATAACCATTGTTAAGCCGCTTTTTCACACACTGATTTCGACTACGACCCGTGGGGTCCGAGGTTAAATAGGTTCCCAGATCCCCTTGCGTGTCGTAAGAGCGACTGAATGGGGGTCATTCGGATGAGACCGCAAAAACCGAGGCCCCCTGTCACAGCAGTGTGGCACGAAAAAGATCCCTCCCTGCTCAAAGGCCCTGAGTGCCGAGCATAGCCTAACTTTTGTAGCCCTTACCGGGTAATGGTGACGTCTCCTATGAGTGAAAATATTCTCGAGTGGGACTAAACAATAATAATCATTAAATTGTTACGTTTAACCTGATCAAGACTATGGGCTCGCGGCGGGCTGTGACCGGTCAACAGGGGATGTTACTCCTCCTAGGCACCTGATCCCACCTCTGGTGCGTCCAGGGTCCGTGGATTGCCCAACTCTGTTTTTGTATATTATTTAGGCTACGAGTCGATCTACTGTTCGTTATCTTTGCCTTTACACATGTTTTTCAATGATTTTATGAAATTGTTCCACTCGCTTGGCGTATCGTGCCTTTATAAGAGACAAACCAGCCTGCTCTCTAGCACTGTCCTCTGTGTTATAACGCACAAGAAAATTCAAATAATCAGAGCTCAAATTGTCATATGTTTTGCAAACTTCTGACACACGTTGTAATAAAACCTTTAGATACAAAAAGGCGAAGTTAACATTGTGTCAAACGTAATCATAATCCAAAAAAACATATACAGAATCGAGTGTAGGGCAACACGGACCTCCGACAAAAGCGAAGGTAGGAGCAGGTGCCATGGAGGAGTAAGCATCCTCTGCTGACCGGTCACACCCGCCGTGAGCCCTTAGTCGAAATAAAGTAAACGGGATTGCCCGTAGTCAAATCAGCTGGCTCCTTGTCGATTGTTGCACTCAAAAGTCCATCGAGATCTTTCCCGGGTTTAGTTAGTCTATCTGCAATATGGTTCACCTGAGCCGTGAAGTAGTCTTGGCCTCTCTGTGTGAGTGATCTTTGCTTTCTCGTCTCCATTCCCGTATTTTCTTTGGATGCAGCAGTAATCTCTTCCAAAGGATGCCCAGGTGACTCAAGTGTTGTTTGCGACATCTTGTGCTCCTAGATTTCTTCCTGTCAAAGCCTTTTCGTTTTTTGGAATACTTTCACTTTATTGGTAATCAATACATGTAGTAAGAAACTGCAAAAATAAACATTATCTAAGGAAATGTTCTAACAAATTGCCATAACATTCAATAAGTCCAGTTACAAGTTTGTGAATACACCAGAGTATTAGTACTTTCAAGCAAACTATGCACATAATGGACAAGTTAAAGTTGAAAAATTGTAGTATATTTGTACCACACATTGTGATAAAAAGTCTCCCAATACAATCAAACTGACTAGATTTTAAAGTTACATCAATATAATACTGCTATAGCAAAATGGCACATGCCGGTGTACAATATTGATACATGCGCAACATTCATAGCAATGCGATAGCGCACTATTTAGAGCGGGACACAAGTATGCATGTGTGTTTACAACAATGAATCAAGTTCTACCAGTGCATATCTCTTAAGACTACACAAAACGTAAAAGATAAACGAAAAACTATGAAAAATTTACTCTATGCGGGGCTAAACATTGTTAAGGTGTTGAAAAAGGCATCAGTATTTGATAAAACCGCCATGCGGTGCACTATCAACAATACGGGACAACATAGCCAAAAGTTGAATTGATAACGGACTCTATCCGGAAACAACATGCCTAACACGTACAAAAAGAGATAATAAGTTGTGACATTACAATCACCGTTGACCACTGAATGTCAATACCATTCAAACTTTTAATGTTTAATTAACTTCCTGGATATCCATCAACAAATGAAAGCATCATCCAGGTGACAACATGCTATAAACAAAAACAAAAAACCCCATTATATTTTCGTTAATCCCCCCAGCACTTGCCCTAGAAACATCATCGAGAACTTTAAGCAAGCAAGTGATGGTGATATTCCTGTTACAGGTGAACTTGTATGTCCAAGTAAAAGCATAAGCCTTTCTTTGACCATGCGCATGGAACACCTGTGACGTGATGATGAACTCTGGTCAATGTTGCATCCTCCAGTTAATAAAAAAAGATGTTTGTGAAACGCTGACAGCCATATTATATGGCAGCAAGATTGAAAATGACCAAAATGAAAGGAGTTATAAAATAATTAAATCCCCATGTCAATGCCACTTAAGCTTACCCCCCCCACACACACACACACATTTAGTTTCCATTAGCTTCTTTGATTGCTTGTCGCATTACTTAGAAGTTCGCCCCCCCCCCCCTGCTTGTCGCATTACTTAGAAGTTTGCCCCCCCCCCCCCTCTTCAAAGAAATCGTACGTCTATGGAAATTATCTACGTCTTGTCTGTATCTGATGGAACATCAAACCAGCGCTACTTTGAATGATCTAGCGGGTTCGCATCTGAAATCAATCATTAGTTTAGACTCTTTTTGAAATAAATGACAATTGAATATTTGGAGACTTTATATTTTACTCGTATCTCGGATCAATACACGCCGTTCCGTTCGCTGGTTCTAAATTTATGTTTTCGTATATTGACAATTTCTCCTAAAGTACCAACAAACACGATGAAGATCTCTTTTTCTTGTTTAACTTCAGGTGGAACTATACATTGATGATAAAGTAAAAATAGATGTCCGGTGAACAGTGAATAAATAAAGTGAAGCGCCAAATTTCGAACCTTGTTAATTTAGTAATATAGATACCACTATCACCTGCTTATGGTGTGTATATCTCGCAGTTGATTCGATACGCAAGAGCATGCTATGCGTAATTTTTAAAACGAGGCCAACTACTAACAAAAAAGTTGAAGTTGCAGGGTTATAAGAATCTCGTTTAAGTCATCATTTCGCAAATTCTACGGTCGCTATAATGACCTTGTTTGCGATTACAAAAGTATCACTAAGTCATATGTTGATTGATTTGTTTCATACCCTTTTGTTAGACTGTCATTTTCCTACTAGATTTGACTACGGGTAATCCCGTTTACTTTATTTCGACCTAACGGGATCAACACGGCGGGCGTGACCGATCAGCAGAGGATGATTACTCC
Source organism: Ostrea lurida (assembly GCA_903981925.1). Classification (NCBI taxonomy): domain Eukaryota; kingdom Metazoa; phylum Mollusca; class Bivalvia; order Ostreida; family Ostreidae; genus Ostrea; species Ostrea lurida. The sequence goes on from CAJDSM010018903.1 coordinate 20,544, forward strand.
ATTGCACCTGATCCTACCTTCGCTTTTGTCGGAGGTCCGTGTTGCCCTACACTCGATTTTGTATATGTTTTTTTTTTTATTATGATTACGTTTTACACGGTGTTACCTTCGCCTATTCGTGTGTATAACCGATATTCAATTATGATTTTCTACCTTATTGCCCAAAACTACATTTCATAATGTGCAGCATTGTAAAGCAATATGGGAGTGTGGGGTATGTGAGCTTGCTCACTTTTTCTTTCATTTGTTTGTAAATAATAACACTGGCTACAACGCTACATTTGGGGTGGCGGCTTTTGTGCAGAAATCAAACGATTACACTGCAAATTATAATTTCCTAGACTAACATGTGAATAAATGTGAATATTTTCATGTTTACTCTTTCCTGCTGCGGAACCGCCACGCAAAGTTGCACGTAACTGCCGTCCCAAATGCAGCGTTGTATCCAGTGATGAAAAGACTCGAGTCTTTGTTTACGTAACAAATAGCTACGGCTAAATTATCGCTCTAATCCGTGCATTCCAAAGGTCCAGAATTTGAATGTAGACTTTAAATGAGTTATGTCTTCAATGTTTGATATCAACAATGAAAAATTTATTGATCAAAAATCGTGAGTCAGTCCCTTTAAGCTTACTGGAACCGGCCCTCTTTCGACAAATCCTGGATCCGCCACTGTGTATCAATAACAATGTCTTGAAACAGGATGGTTTGGGGGTTCTTGTTTAATTGTCATATGGGAAAAGGTCACCATTAGAACAGAAAATTATATTAAATGGTATACAATTCTCAAATATAAAATATATGAACAGGATGAGGGGCAGGCTCCCAACTTTCAGGTGACCGTATTCGAACAATGTCGCCAGGTTGACATTGTTCGCGCCCTTTTGCTCCACGTTTCTGCTTCTGACGATGGATGACACGACTTCCGGTTGAACTGTTCTCGGTTTCCGATGATTTTCACTCATCGATAACTGACTCTTCGCACGTCTACCCATTAATCTCTGCATAGGTGACCATATCTTCTCATCTCGAGATCCAAGAGACTTCGATACACATAATCCATATGCACCGTATTTCTTAAAAAGATTCTTTACTGTCTTTATGGCTTTTTCAGCAAGCCCGTTAGATTGAGAATACAGGTGACATAGTTGTATGCTCAAATCCATAACTCGTGAAAAAAAAGATGTGAATTCCACATGATATGATATGTAGAATCATGCACTTTGCAAAGTTTAAAATGCCAGAGAAAGTCAATCCACTAAAATATGTAGCCGCTGAGAGCATTATATTGCCAATTGGTTGTTTGCCTACAAAGTGTTTTGATTTCCAAATGAATTCATGGTTATTTCTGCAGTTAAAGATTACATGCAATCCTGTCCCATTAAAATGATGCTTTGTAGCACATCAAAAGGTTGTTTGTCAAACCTGACAAACTAACAAACAAAATAAGGTTTTGATACATGACCAAAAATCAGTAAATTTGGAATCATTAGTAGGATTGACATCCTGCTCTTCCTCACTTTATAGATTTGATATATTTGTTGACTCATCTGAAGGAATGTATGTAAAATCCTGCTGGTCTCTACCTGACTTAATAGGATATAATTCATTCAGTTCAAATGAGAGGCACTGTGCTGATGTGACAGGTGTAGAGATGATTGTGGCTGATGTTGATGGAACGTCCTGAAGAGATTTATAACATCCATGATATGCTTTAGCTAGATCAGGGTTTTATCTGCATTTACAGTCAACATTAAATTTAGCACTTATAGGATGTTGAATTCTTATGTCTTATTCTACTTTTACTATTCTTATTGATAATCCACTTCATGGATTTGAAAGTGTAAAATGCACCAAGTTACATTATATTCAGTAACACAAGTCAAAATGAGCTTCATTCCTTTGGGGAAATCAGTTTTATGTTTCCTAATTGTCTGTATATTCATTCCATACAGGTGACCGTTCCAAGTGTGGCACGTGGTGCAACAGTGAAAGTACTCATTACACGCCAAAGAATTTGCTATACAGTAAACCTTTAACACGTGTGTCTTTGACATTAGACCTAGAGAAACTGTTTGAAAAGTATGCTAGGAAGGCAAGCAAATTAATGTCCATGACATCGACGCAAGTCAATAAAATTTTTAACCACATGGTTTCTAGTAAGACACCTAATAGGTGGGAAGAAAAAATATTTATTTTTTTAAAATTTATATATAAGGCTCAATTTTCAGTGATTAAATCTAAACTCTGTCACCTAAAGAATGCAAAATAGAGTGCTGTAACTGTCTGTCGGTAAAATGAGGGGATTAGTTATATAGCAGAAGGTATATGTTCATGATTCAGGTTGAGTTCTGTTTGTTATACCCCCGCCAACAAAATTGGGGGTATGTAGAAATCCCTATGTAAATTTCGTTAATTAATTTGATTAATAAATTTGTAAATTCATGCTAACCCCCC
>CAJDSM010018904.1:0-16352 GCA_903981925.1 Ostrea lurida
TGAGTTTACTCTTGAGAAGAGTGATGGCTTGGCTGTCCCGTGGAGGTGGTTGGCCAGCACGCAAGGCCACTATTTCCTTCCGATAATACTGGACGTTGAACCTCCTTAGAATCACCTGATTCTGCGTCTCGACGAGATACTTTATCTGTTGTCTCCGACCTCCTTCTGAGTTTACTTTGAGAAGAGTGATGGCTCGTACGAGGCTTATCCAGCTCCCAAACGACTGAAGCGTTCTGCTCCTAAAGTTGGCATAGTAGAAGTGGTCTTTCATTTGCCGTGATTTGTGGGCGTATCTCCTTATCTTGCTCTGGATCAATCAATGAAAATGCTTGTACATGCTTTTTTGAGATTCTCTCGTAAGAAGAAGTCAGGTTCCTGCCATACCCAATCACATAGTTGTTCTGGTATAAGGCCACGGGTTCCTTGGTCCGCAGGGTTGTCATGTGTTGCTACATAATCCCACTGGTCTGGAGAGGAACTCTTACGAATTCGGGAGACACGATTGTACACGTATAAATAAAAACGTCGCCGCTCATTTGACAGGTACACTAGTACGACTTTACTGTCAGTTTAGTATACGATGTCCTCTTAAGGTAAGTCTAGTTCCCTTGACAGCATCTCCCCAACTTCAATAGCGAGCACAGACGCGCAAAGCCCAAGTCTTGGAATGGTATGTCCACTTTTAGGTGCAACCTTGCATTTGCCAAACACAAAACCAACGTACACTTTCTCATCAACAGTCACATTTCTTAGGTATGCACATGCCGCAATTGCTTTTTCAGATGCATCACAGAAAATGTGTAATGTCTTGTACTCAGTTGTTCTAACCATGTCCGGCAGAAGACAACGTGGAATACGAACACCATCAAGACTACTCAGTTGTTCTAACCATGTTGTGCATGCATTCTTAGTTAGAGTCGGTAAGGGATCACCCCAACTTTCATCTCCCCTGAAAGCTTCTCTGCTCCGTCTCATAATCTAGTTTTCCATTTAGGCACATATCGGAGTGCAGTATAAAACCTAGGCGTTGGTCGAAACAAATACCATCTCACACAGTGCCAAGATAGTAACCCCTTTAGTGGTGAAAGGCCTATGCTCCTCGGATGCCTTGTAGGTATAAGGTCTATTCTGTCGCTCTAAGCGGATCCCAACGCCAGGCCCAAAGACTGTGATGATACAGGTAAGTTACTCCCGATCTAGATACAAGATTAGTCGAATAGACTTTGGCAATGGGTCTGCAGGCTTGAAAATTGTAGCATAAACTGTTAGACGCAATTTTGTGCAGTCGCAGGTTTCCGCCATCCAGGAGAGATTTCTGTGTTTTCCTCAGCGTGTCAACAGCTTCACTCACACTGGGAAACGATGCTAGGCCATCGTCCACATAAAAGTTTCTAGTCACAAACTGTTTCACACTTTCATCACAGGTACTGTCTTCGACGCAACGGCGAAGTCCGTATGTGGCAACTGCTGGAGACGGTCGGTTACCGAACACGTGGACACACATACGGTACTCAATGAGTTCTTTATCTGGGTCATTATTTCGATGCCAGAAAAAACGGAGATAGTCTCTATGGGTTTCTACAACATGGAAGCAGAAAAACATTTGCTGAATGTCAGCAATCACAGCCACAGGCTCCTTTCTGAATCTCATGAGCACTCCATCAAGGTCAAAGTTCCGATACTTGCATTAAACCACATCGTTTTTCAAGGGGAGAATGTCTTTCATCTCGTTTGCAGGGAAGGATGTCAAAAGACAACTCGTTATCTTGTGTCCTTTTTCTACTTCGGATCGATAACACGCCCGACAAATATGAGGCAAGTTTGCCAACATCATCCCAAGGTCCTATTATTGAAACTGAGAGGAGCATTTCCGCGTGGCCACGGAGTCTAAAAGAGGCCTTGCATGAAACTCCTAAAGGTGTTTCCGATTGGGTTTCGTTGTAGACTTGCTTGTAACATACGAGCTCGCTTCCAAGCGACAGATCTGTTGTTTGACAGTATTTTTCGAGTTTCCCGAAAAGGTAGAGGGGCTGTCCAATTTCCTGTCAAGGTCTTTGTAAATGATTTGTCCATTAAATCAAGGAAAACGCCATCCTCAATAGACTGTCCAACATCGTTATCATTCGGCTGACGTTTGTAGATGTAGTCATCATCTGTGTTCACTGAGAGAGTGTATTCACACTTGTCGAAAACACTGCCACGCCCATCATGATGCCATGCAGTCTTGAATACGTTTATACTCGCAGGTGGATGAAAGTTCCCCAAACAGATATTTCCAATTAGGACCCAGCCAAGGGACAATTTCTGGGCAAATGGAGCTCCTCTCGGTCCAGTGCGTTGATCCTCAATGTGGTGGGCCTCTGGCAAATCGCGACCAATCAACAGCAAAATCTGAGCATGCGGATCCAGTGGGGGTATATCTTTACTCATTCAGATGTGTGATCACTGGACGATATCTGGTGGTAGGGACATCCTCACTTTCGTTCCATCAGGAGATGTTCACATTCTGTAAACGCTGGGAAGTTGCAGCTTACCACAAACCGTCTGTAGATTCAATCACTTAAACCCGAGGCTTGCCTTCCGCTCCGTATGGAAGGTTCCCCGCACAAGATTTCAGTGAATAGGTGCTCACTTGAAGACATTGGAATTATCCAAGCATCAAAACATGTCCGCCTAGCGCGAGTAGGGTGGGCTTTGTCGTGTCCAAACAAGCAATATAACATTGAGAGCGATCCACTGTGTATACTCTGACGAGAAGTTTTTTAAACGATACCCTCCCTGTGAAATCTTCCACCACAGTTTTTACACAGTGAAGACTTAGGTCATGACGATCCTCCCCGCCATGATGTGTCTATGGGTGCGGGCCACTGGCTTGTTGGATACAGTCATAGATGAAGTGCTGATAGGATGATTAGGTTTCCCACAGGTATCACACTTCACAGATGTACAGCGACAAGTTTTGTAGCCATGGGCTAGTCGCAGTCACGAGGCATTTTGAAAGCAAAATTTTGTTTAGTCGTTGAGTAAGCTTTTTGCTCTCAAAGAGTCGAGTTTTTTGGAAAAGTTGTTACACTGATTGGTGAGTTGCCTGTTTGCTTGTTTCACATGTAACACACAGTATTTTCTTAGGTGTTTGAACAGCTGTTTTTTCACCCTGAGCTGTCCATGCCGGTAAGTGGTCCTTACGGCGATGCTGATTTGTGTGGTGCGGTTTGAAAAACTAGACGTTGATTTAGGGCTGAAGGCTAGGCTAGATTTCTGTAAGGTAAAAAAAAATAAAAAAAAAAAAAGGCTCTGGAAATTAGATAATTGTGTTGGATCATGCGGATGCGCCCACATTCGTGCCAAATTTCAATAGAATCAAAAGCGTTTATGGATAGGGGTGTGGGTGACGTTGGTGTGTTGTGGCAAGGTGTAATAGTGCGCGGTACGACTTGTACACAGGTTTTCTGTGCAAGTTGATAGATAGGTGTGTTGGCGACCTATTGGCGCATGTCCTGCTAGGAGTGCTAAGTACAACCCAATATCGAGATGGGGTCCTTCCATTCGCAGTGTGGGCCTGAATTTCGCCAAGCAGATCCACTAGTTCAAACCAACTTCTTATTGTCTTTGTTGTCAGTCTTGGGAATTCTATAGTCTTATTGATCGACTGTTCCAACAGTACTGGGTTCCATACATCAATCTAAATCGATATTCCACCAACTTTTCAAGAGCTTTTTTATGGTTGTGATTGTTTGCTGTGCGAAAATGGCTAACGGCAAGTCGCCACCTGTTCTTAGATTCAGGTCCAACGGTAGGTGGGGTGGCGCACCAGAGGTTCAGTTCTTCCTAGGATTTAGGCGGAGAGCTCTTGTGAGGGGACAGCCAAAACTGTCCTGTCCAGGACTGAAATTGGGATGTTCGGTCTTGTCATTCAAAATTACACTACGGACCAACGCGGCATGCTTTTTGTTATATAGTTAGCAAATTCACTAAGTTTGGTCAGCTGTGGCAGCAGGGTATAAAAGGTGTGTCACGCGCATTCAAGAATCTTGCTCGCTGCCAACATTTCCAGACAAGTGGAGGACATCTCTTGAGTGTCACACCTAGAATTATCATCGTAGCGCACTGTTAATCGTCCGAATTGGTTGAACACCATGTGCATTGGGAACACATCCTGTGTGGCTGTACGATCGGACAATTTTCTGTACCACCGGTGCGCTTTTCGAAGTGTGGCCCTGAAATGCTTCACTAGGTTACGGTTCACCCAAATCGTGTCGCTAGTCGTGGTTGTAATCGGATACATCAGATGTTCTTCCCACACTTGTCCGTAGCCTAGCTCATGATAGTACTAGAGGTTGGTGCGAAGTTGGTGTGGGTTCATTCACACAAGCGAGAATAAAATGAAAACTCCTGTGTTATGTATGAAATAAAGAGATCAGCCTTATATGTGACCATAAAACAATTAAAATTCTCAGACAAAATTTGTTTCTCAGAATAAAAAATAATTCTCAGTAGAAAAACATCATAAAAATTGAGACCATAAACAGACTTGAAATTTTCTCAGCTGAGAGAAAAAAATTCACCTCGGTTACTGAGAACGTTTATTTTTTGCACACGACACTGTTTCCAAGGAAATTTTTTTGAAGATCCACAAGTGGGCCTCGAGAGGAACATCTCCATGCTAATGGTTAAATAAGATAGCAATTATGTTAAAAAAATATCGTCGCTAAAATCACAAACAAAATGGCAAGAGACCACATAAACGTGTGCGCAAACTGACAGGAGGAGAAGAAATAGTTTGAGAAAGAAGTTGGGAAACGGGTGATTACTTTTGGGAAAAATGAAGGGGATGGGTGCGATAAAATAGGAACTTACGCAACAGGGTGGAGGAAAGTGGCTAAGTGTATGAAGCGCGTAAGAAATATATTGCATGCTAATTAATTTGTCATAGTTTGTCATACAGTGGCCCGTCCAGAAAAACAGTAGCTTGAGGAGTGTTTTCCCTGTTTCCTTTCTATTCTGACAATATAGATAAGGGGCTATACGATGTATAGAGCCTAGTTGAAATAAAAATATATAAATGATGGCCATCTGAATATTATCTTACAACTGAAATGTAAGATATAAATTGTTCTAATTTAGCCCGTCCCATCCTACCCCATTGACATAGGAATAAGATCCGCCCCATATTCAAATACTGCAGCGACAGTCCCTGATCTGTAGGAAAATCTAGAGATCTAGATATCAGGTGACATGAACCTTGTTTTGAAGTGATATTAGCACAAATTAGCATCTCTTACCTTGAGATTTGAAAGTACATTCCAGTTCAAACAAACCCATACTTTACATAGTTGTCACATTTTACACTCCAGACAAATGCGCAATGCAGACGACGCGCCCATACTCTGGGATCTCAAAGGTATTGAAAGGGGAACTTAACTCCCCCTAGTTACAACTTAGTTATAAAGTTTCATTTTACGGGGCGAAAACGTCTATTCTGGCATTTGTGAAAAAAATAAACACTAACCAACAGTAAACCCTGATTGCAAGGGAAGGATATAAATTAAAATATATTGAATTTAAAATCTATAAAAATCATGGCCACGGGGATTTTTATAACAACCCCCCCCCCCCCTGCTCAATTTTGAAAAATTAAATATAGAAACGATAAATTGTTAAAATATGTGATTTCCCGACATCCCTTTCCTATCGTAAGTGGATATTCACGGTCGTAATTTCTACTTTGGCAAGCTTTATTTAGTATCTCAACAAGTTGGTCATTTTAAAAGCTTGCAAAAAATCACATATTTTAAATAAATTAATATCTCGTCTTATTTATTTTTCATAATGGAGAAGGGGAGGGGGTGTAAAAAAAATCCCACCTCATTACGGCCTGTGATAATTTAATTAGGCCTATCATATTAAGATAGGACTTGATGGTTTATACATGATTGAAAAGCAATTCATAAATGTCTTGCCGTCAAAAAATTAGTTCAAAACGTTGTCCACGACCCCCCCCCGCCCCCGCCATTTATTTTTTTTTTTTTTTTTTTTTTTTTTTAAATTACCCTACCCGCTGGATTCATATATATAAAATTAAAAATTAATTTGCAAGAATCTTGCAAATTAGACCATCTGCCATCTCCTTGCATGTCCAGGCATTGTTAATTCCTCATATATAATCGACTTTGAAGATTCATTTATAAAGCTACCCGAAATAAAAAAATACCAAAAGGCAACTCTGCGACTATGATCTCATCTATCCCCTACCCTGTCCTCCATCTCTCCCCGCTCACTCAAAATTCACACTGCAACAAAAAAACATGTACTTAATAAGCTGTTAAAGTATTTTAAAACGATCAACAGTATCCTTATGTGTATCTTTAGACGTGAATTAACTGACGTTATTTCAATATTTAGCAGCTCCAGAGAATTGCCTGAGAAAACATAAAACTTATTCAGAAACAGTTTAGATATGCAATATACACCATCATAAGTTGATTACCAAGTTGCTGTTCATCTGGATATACACATTTTAAAAAATACAATTCCTCCGGCTATTATTGTAAATCTCAATAGATTTATTTGTACAGGACAACTCCATGTCGATTATTATGCAAAAGATGTAAATAAAGGTGTATTTTTTTATATTTTGACTCATTAATATATCATCATTGACACTTACAAGAACTGCATACGAATCCATCATTTATTAAATTCACACGTAATTAATAAATAGTGCATTATGAGGCACCCATGTCAACTGTTCTTGCGGAATTTTCTGCATTGATACAGCGAAAAGCCCTCCCTCTTGAGAGCGTAGATATTCCTTTTTTCATTTGAAAAACAAATGTATTGAATACCCCATTAAAAGCAAGGTTAACAGATTCAATGATTTCGATAAAGTCTGGGTAAGGGGAAATGGCCCCCAGCGGCGGGAAGCTCCAAAACGACGCCAAAAAAAGAAAGTATTACAACATTTAAAGCAGCGAGCTGTCGAAAGAGAAATTTCGAAAATAAGTGAAAAGTAAGTAAATTATCTATAACATTTAATTTTTGTTAAAACAGGAGCAAATGATGCAGAAATACAAAACGTAATACAAGTCAAAAGGAGCGTAGACAGACGTACGTTGAAAGACAAGTTCTAAATTTATGGAATTCTCGTAACGCAAAGTCAGGTAAAAGACAGAAGCCTCACTTGAGCTTTTAGCTCTGTAGTTATCAACTTCAGAGGGCTTGGATATGAATATATTCAAATCAATAAAATGTACAATTAGATAACGCAACAATAAAATTAATCAATTCATTTTATTGGAAAAAAGTTCATAGATCTGTATCTTATTATGTGTTGATCCCAAAATAAAGAATGTATAATATACTTAAGTATGTATAAAAGTCCATATAATCTGCTCTCCTCTTTCTCTGCCTCTCTTCTCTCTCTCTTCTTTCTCTTCTCTTCTCTCTTCCATCGCGTTGTTGTAAAAATTACATATTTGAGTAACCGCCAAAGAAACAGCGTTATTAGAGTTATTTCAGATCAAAACGGGTCCAGACCAACAAGAGAAGTTTGCACATTTGTAGATCAAATTAAGCATAACTACTTCCATCTGTGAGATGGTCACCAAGAGACACGTCTTTAATGTATGCTAGGCCGTGTAAGTGTTGCAGTGTGTGGATATTGTTTGTTACACACGAAGATAATAAAACAATCTTGAGTCGAAGACTCGGTTAAAAAATTTCAGAGAAAACGTCGTTTCAGAGCGACGGGGGCCTCTTCCCTAGAAATTCGATGTGTGATTTCAAGAAGGCCTCGGACAGTAATTAGAGGGGTAATTGTATGGTTTGTACAATACTCCTCGATCTGTAAAAAAAGAAATATATAACTAAAACTCTGATTCATTAAAGAAATTATTATTTAAATAAGTAAAAAATCAAGCATTTCAATTAATATTTCATTGCATAAAATATTAGGGTACATGTATAAGATCCCCGTTAAGTACCAATTATCTTTAAAATCTAATACACTAACAATTTCTAGATACTACCTGGCACCTACTAGCCCGGCAAAGTGCAATAGGGGTTCAACACATGTACTGATATAGTGTGTGACATAGTACAGAAACCAAGAGGTCCTAAAACTGCTCATCGTCTGGATTCTAGCTTTTTTTGAATTCTCTTGTGTACAACGGGACCAACTACCCGGTGTGAGTTTTGAGTAACAATACGAGAATCCCAAAACATCACGTAGCACATATGATCTCATTTTGAAACATCAAAACAGATCCTGTTATTTAGTTGCCCTTTTAATTTGAATTGTCACAGTAATTAGTTCGCTTATCTTATCGAACTCACGATCATGTCATACTGATGCTCGTGGAAAGAAAACATAAGACGCAAGACCATTCCGCACAGGGAAGAGCAGATGTAAGGGCCTGGGAAGATGGCGAAATAAACTTGGAATTCAACTTGAATTAGATATTATATAAGCATTGTCCGGGTTTATACAAGCCCGGGGCGCCGACAGGCCCGCTCTTTTACGGTGTGGTATTCATTTTGCCTGCTGCCGGCGTTCTGTGTGGAGACAATGTATTAACTTATTTGTTGGTCTCGTCATGCATGTCAAGGGGCACCAGAGAGCTCGGTAAGATCATTTGACTCTGTTAGGGTTAGCATTACTGGGTTATGTATGCTGTGGTTACTATTATTTGAAGATATTCTGGAGATTATTGGTGAATATATGGCGACGATTATAACAAACATGATTTCTTTATCTTTCTATTCAGTTGAGTCAATCTTAGTTATTATCGGAGGGATATTATGAATAGACGTGACACCTGAGTGGCGGCATTTTAAATAGAAAACTATTCTGATTACAATTATTGTTCCTTGAAGATCGATGTCTTTCTACAATTATCTATAACAAACGTTTACATGCGAAGGTAATTGACAGAACTAGGGGGACAAATTAGTTAGCGCGCGAGGACTGCTTGCAGTGTGCGCCAATAATTACAACACACAAAGTTAAACGTCTAAATCCTTAAACATGCAGATGCAAAATGACCATCTCTTTTGAATTTTGTCCACTTTAAATTGAAAAAGGTATTCTTAATTTGCTCATGGGTTTTGCATATTATTTAACAGAAGTGTACATGTGATCTACAGAAATGATATTGCACATATGTTTTTATCAGATAGTGTGTAATGATAAAGGTGGTAATAGTGAATCGTGAGCATGTGTTTGGTGCATTATACAATGATAAATTGCGATGTTGTCAATGATCGTTTTGCTAATACTGGGGTACATCAAACATGACATACGCCCAATGGCAACTTGCTTATTGTTTAGGAGGTTATATACAAATATTACTTCATGTTAATAACCAGGTATATTCAAAGTATAAAAGAAAGTGAAAATTCGATGCGATTACATTCATATTCCCTGAATATCAAGGACTTTAAGATCCTCGTAGGCTCTCAGTCCATGGTTTAAATATGGCAGGTCCGAACTTAGAGCTTGAGTATGAATGTCGGTTGCGTCGATCGCATGAGAGCTGCAAGTGGGCGGCCACATTTGGTGAAGCAGACTGTGCGGTCAAATGGTGGAGGGTTGAACCAAAAGCACCCGAGAATGCGTCTCGGTTGCCAAGGTGGACGTCTCATGGGAGAAACAATTATTTTAGAACAATAACTGAGGTGTTGTGGTTAATATAGACGCAGGGACCGTTGTGGCCATGCGGATCTAAGAAGAGGTTACTTCGGAATGCCGTAAGGAGTGTTGAATGATATTTTGACTTAAGATACGCCACGGCATCATTTTGACAAACCAAAAGGTGCGAGCATTTGGTCAGACGACTAGCCCTTTGTGAAAATTAGACAGAATGGAAGTTAGGGCGCGTAGAGACGTTCTAAGCGAATCATCACAGGTGTAAATCTGGGATGAAATGGTGTTAGTAAAGTGTAAACCCGAGGAACCACAAGATCTCCGCAATGGACGAGACAACCCAGCGGTGGGGATATAGAATCATGCCCCCGACGACGAGTAAACGATTGAGGCAATCGGTCAGCGGTGAGGCCTTGAAGCTTCGGGGCGCTCACGGGCCCGGGTGGAGCCGCCGCGAGTGGCAGATCTTCTGGGGGTGTGTTAAAAGGTAATAGTGGAGAAAGGTATCTTTTCACAAACGAGTAACTTTGAAAGGACTGAAAAAGTTAAGCGAAGAAAAAGGGGGTTTCACCTGCCTGAACAGCAGTTTTGGATTTTGCATATAGAAGTGAGGTGACGTCTCAGATCTGATTAGAGTACGATGGGGGTCCTAAAGAAGAATTAGTGTAGTTTTAGAATAGAACTCCGTTCTGAAATCGATTAACAAAATTCCCGATGAGCTGGTAAGAACCTGGACGGCATAAAATGATGAAAGATGGGTATCAAAGGGTACAAATATAATAAGCAGATATGTTTTATCCGGACTGGGACAAATGATTATAGGAGGAGAAGAATTTCTGAGATAGAACTGATATGAATTATGACAGGAAACATCGATCATTAAGTTTCGTCTTTGATAGCAATGGGTGTAATGGCATGGGAAAGTTAGGGCTTACTGTCTTAAATGTAGTCCATTAAAGGGAGAATTGGGACTGACATGTCTCACCTTTATTCGTTTTGTTAACTAAAGACGGTGACATTATAGCAGGGAGTTATGACTAGGGCGGGTTAATATTATATCCCGTATATTAAGTACCTAGGACTAGGCACACGGTAGGGTTATGGACATAACTCTCAGTCAGCTGGCTATGTGTAACAGAGATGCGGTGTTGTTGCTAATGAGGTAATTGGTTTACGGTAGAACAGTCACAATCTGACGACGGGTACTACGTGTGGAGACGAGCGGGGACAGGAATATGGTCAGGCCCAGGGGAAAGATTGGTGTATCTGCCATCTTTCTTTTCGTTAAGGGTAATTGGCGGACTCGACTGAATCTCTCCGGCTTGCCCGGAGACTGGAAGATGATTAGGGGACCCAATTGTATACGCGTTAATTACAACCGGACGCTCTATTTACGAGGTCTCCAAGGGCCTTCACTATGACCAAATATACCACGTGCTAGCGGCGTCTCGGATCCCTTTTGGCAAGTGTAATGCTGAGAAGGAACAAATTGTGACCATGTACTACGTAGCCCGCCGGTGTCAAACGCTCATTTAATCCCTCTCAGCAGAATGGGCGGAGGTTCGTTCCAAGGGTAGGAACGCCTTCATAGTCGAATAATGACGTCATGCATACAATCGTATGAGGTAAGGAGAATAGTTTCGGCATTTAGACTCCGTAACTATTCCGCGCGAGGATATATTCAGTGTAAATTGGTCTCTATACGGAGCTTGTGGGGCCCGGTGGGCTAGTTGAGTACAGAAAGCGAGAATGGGACAAAACGTCCTGCGATGTATCGTATCTTAGATTGTATGGCAATGTAGGATTCCGTGACACCGTGCAAGAATAGCGGGATCGCGACTTACTCGACGGTCATTTTCTTTTCTCGGGGGCGGCTCCTAAACCTCGTCTTTATCGTGGATACATGCCTCGTATGCTGATGATATGCCTGTCGTTCTTCGGCTATCCATCACGGGGTTAGGTTCGTTCACAGCTTCGATCATACCACTTTTTACGAGTTGGGTCAATACATAAAATCAGGATTCACATAAGTTAAAAGAAACATGCTCCGTGCAACCAGGGTTGGTGAGTACGTACTATAATTTCCAGGGATCTCAGTTTTTTCGTATTAAATTAAACTCATTTTCCTAAAATAAATGAAACGGCATTAGCGTTGGCCGTCACCGTATAGAGATGAGGTTACTTTTTACTTCCACGTTCGGTTGGTTTTCCAAAAAACTACAATATTTGCATGGCATGAATATATACCCCGTACGAGTTATGTTTGATTTTTATACTCTTTGCCACGTGACTCTGACATGCAATAAACTTGAACGTTCTCCGTTCAAGAGTGAAGAAATTACGCAGCAATGCAAAAGCCTCCGACAGTTCTCAATGTTACTGTAGCGTGATAGTCATAATATTTTACTGATATTATTCGTCGCTTTCTGTCCATGACGTTTGTGTTCGATCTGTCAGTGGGTTTTAAGGGCTAGCATAAGAGCCGGTCGCACCACCGCGTGATCTCAAAAGGCGTGCATTCAAGGTTTATACTTGAATTGCTGCTTCTGAGCATTTTTTCAGATAGATAGTTCTTGCTCGGAGCAATGTTGATTTATTATCTGTACGTAATTGCTTATGGACCCTCTATATAGATTGAGTATGCCCAACATTCACTCTGTCCAATCTTTAACTATTTTAGAGTTGGAAATCATGCGGGTCATTTAATTTCTTTTATTATGGGTATATATTCGGGATAGTGGTTAAGCATTTTTATGTTATTCATTTTGGGGATCATTAAGAACGAGAGGTCTATTATGTGAGTAGGATTGTCACAGCATGCTCCTCCGTAATGGATCTGCTGTTTATAGTTCACTCCTCCTTACACGACCAACACGCCCGAGGTTAGTCAAGCTTGAGTGATTGGTCTTTGTCCTCGTTGAAGTTTAAGAGAAAATTTAGATAGGGATACTTCTAGCGGGAATCTTCGTTAATTAACACATTACCGAAATTGTGTGCGGAGCGGGTTCGACTACAATTACGACGGTGACGAGACAGCTTTTCTAACACTTGGAAACCAGTTTATACGAAGTTTGCGTGTTAAAGAGATTCATAGATCGATAATCTACTCCAAACGCCGTTATATATAAAACCAGCAGCTGATTAAAGCGCAGTTTCTAGCTCAACCTTTTGTGAAGCTTATTCAGAGGCATCTTAGGTGTTAGACACTTCAAACATATGCTAAACGAACCAGTGATAGCTGGCCATGGCATCACTCTGCTTCGATTTTGGAAATATACGTACTTCAGGGTACGAGCGATTTCCACATAGGTAGGCCGTCGCGCCCCAAAAGTGATCTCAAGTTGGCTGCGTTCGAGACGCTCATAGGACCGGATGCTCGGGCATCAAGACACCGTTATTGGCGGAGCACTGAGTGCGCAGAGATCCGCATTGGGACAACATTCGCTGAGGCAATAGAGTTCAGCGGTGACGGGTATAAGACCTGTCGAGTACCAAAGCTACGACCGGTTTTGAAAGGGCCTTCTCGCCACCAGCGCCCATCTCTGGAACATTGCCCATCGCACTTATACTAGCCTCTCTCGGTAAAACTACTGCCGATGACGCGTAGCCGCGGCCCTGCCCTCTAGAGCCAGTCGCTTCTTGCCCGCAAGTTACGGCCTCCAATTTGCCGACTATCCTACCGGTATGACCCTTTACCATGGGTGTGTCTATCTCCCGGACCCTAGAGGCGTGATTGCACCTTAGGATAGGACCGTGAGCTGCGGAGCAACCCTATTTTTGATGGTAGCGGGTGCACTGGCACGCATAAGTCACAATGTTCATCCCTCTCGGATCTTTGGCAACAGGATGTGTAAGCGGGACGCGAAAGGTGTGTAAGAGGACACGGGACAGCAGGCGGTATGTGAAGCTTCGCGCTCGCTCTTAGCAGGTTGCGAATTCGGCGTGAGGATGGGGGTCCTCTAGACGTCCCGCGCAAAGTCCGTAGTTACCAAGGGAGTCCGGCAACTACCACTATCTGTTGTACGAATAGAGAGCCACAGAAAAGAGGAATCTGACTTCCCGGAGACCTCTCGCCGCCGTGCTCCGAGTTCGTTTGCTAATATAACCCAGCTGCAACACGACCGAATCGGCGCTCGGACGGCGCGGAAGGCTCCTGCGTTGACCAGGTATCGGGATCAATTAACGCCGCATGGTCTTCTCCCTATCTCTCGATAAGTGTTGACAAGGCTAGTGTCAATGTTCCTTTTTGCTGATTTTAGACAGTGCCCCCGTTTGCGAGAATAGGTGATATATCCTATCTCTATTGAGGATCCGTGACTGTACTCTTCTTGTCAATGCTGTCTCACATGGAACCCTTTCTTTTTCCACTTCTAGGTCTTCAACAGTATTCTACGAGTTTTATGAAATTATTCATTTACAATCGCTCTTACGACCTATACTCGACCTAAAAAGTGGGATAAAACCTATTTGTAGCTCTATGCAGTACACTTAACTAGACTTTATTTATACGACTATTTATTTAATTTATATTGTTCTCTCGGTGTATTTTGTAAGACTAACTTTCTTAGGTAATTTAAAAAATGCGCTCTATGATGTTGATTTGAAAATTTCATGAGCAAAGTCTTGACTAGAGATTTAAGGGCAACCTATTTAGTTCTACACAGACGTTAGCTGACCGAACCTCTATCTCATCGGGACTCTCACCCGCGTTGGTGTTCAATACGCCGAAGCTTCAGAGGCTCACCGCGATTGACTCGAGCCCTCCTATACTGCGTCGGCTCCGCATGTCGACCCTGCTTGTATGTGACATGTCGTCATTGCGTGACGTACGGCCGCGTCAGGTTATTTCACAATATAGTGGCGACGATTTAATCAAGTGAGGACTAAAGGCTTTTTGCTCTTTATTCCATTTTCTTATTATTTGGCTAGATTAGTAAAAGAATTGCTGCAATGTGGCTGAGTAGTTATTTCCGATAGGTGTTAAGCACAGTCTTCCTTGAGCGCGCGCATTTCATGGGGCGACTTCCATGTTGGCCACCGTCCTGCTGTGCTATATCAACGCTCAACACCTTTTATGGTGTTGGTAGTGCTCAAGAAGACGTCAAGGCTTTGGGCATTCCTTAACGGGCGTTTAGCGGTCATATTCCACCCGCGCCAGTTGCTTTGGTCTTTAACAAACAAGTTGGTCTACCCGCTTGGCACTCTCATTTGCGATGCTTTGTCAGTCACACCGATCTCATCATCTCTGTAGTGGAGCCCAAAGTCGGGACTTGGCATCGATGGGAAACCTCAATGACTGAAGACGAATTATAGTGTCCTCTAATAAGTCAGGAGGAATGATATGAATTATATCATCCTTTCATTTTTATGATTTAAGACTGTCCTAAGTATAGTATCGTTGCGCATATTATCTGTATGTTGTGAAACCAGTGAATAGACATTGACGCATTTTTATCATAGTTATAATGACCAAAACATGTGGAGATAAATTCTATACAATTTATCTCACTTCTCTCTGTTTCAATTTATGGGCATATCAATATCTAGGAATTACATGTACATGTTCTATATCAAGCACAAATTAAGGAATTAACACGTGGACAGAATTCAGAAACGATTGAGTGGCATTATTGCACATCGCATCGCTAAAGATAGACGATGACTGTGTTTGTATTTTCAGTGCACACTGCAAAAGTCTAGGTCTTGCACTTAATTGTTATGATATTACCTGTATGTAAACGTATTTAATTAGGAATTCGATCTTGCGAAGTAACAATAAACGTTGTACATAAGTTTTATTTTTAATTGTCCCCACTGTGTCTTACGTCTATTCATTATATCTTTACATAAGTAACTAGAAATTGATCAAGAAAGAGAATTAGGAATAAATCCATATTGTTATAATTCTACCTAATTCCAATAAGGACTCAGTTAAAAACCAACGAGTCTCTTAGCGCCCCTTGGTGCCCCATGTTGACATTGCATTGTGACGAGATAGTGTTAACTGACCAAGAACGGCAAGATGGTGACCGAAGAAAATGGAGCAAAAGATGACAGTAGATAACATGGAAGGAATCTTGGAGTTCGTCCTGATGTGGATTTCCACATCCTGACCTAATGGCCAATGTTCTTAAAATATATGACAACAGAATGCTTTTACAAAGCCAGGCATGGAGATATTTGTGCCCCTGTGTGGAACTGAAAGCAGTGGTGAGATGAAATGGTTGCTGGGATCATGGATATATAAGGTTGTGGGGCTGGGGAGGTAGCCCCTGTTCCATGTAAGGCATTCTTTGAGGAGAACAACATTCCATATCAAGTCAAAGAAATTGGGGCCATCCCTGGGGAAAAGTATGAAAGCTTAGACGGTAAATGTGCTATTTTTTGCTGTGACTTTTTTCAAATTTCTGCAGATATTTGTGGAGAATTTGAAGGAATCTGGGACAGCGGCGGATTAAATGCTATGGAAATTGAAGACAGGGCAAAATACATTAACATTGTTCGTGCACTGATGGGCAAGGGATGTGTAAACATGACGGAGTTTAACAACTTCGATTTCGACACCAACTGGAGCATGTCCACAACAGACCTGGAGAAGTGCTTTGGTGAGGGATACCAGGTTGAAAACGTAGCAAAAATGGATGCTCCCCCAAAAATGAAGGATATCGGCTGTATATCTCTGCTATTGTTCACAATAACTAGGACCTAG
>CAJDSM010018906.1:7028-21808 GCA_903981925.1 Ostrea lurida
ACTGGTACGTTGTAAGTTATGAAAAAATTACTTAAATATAAATTTTATCACAAATTATTTGTTTACTTTTAACAGAAATTGGGATTAAGAGGGACATGAGTGTATTGAAAGTAAACGCACGGTGAATATGTTTATGGAGATCGTTATATTGTTTATTGTGCTGATGATTAAACAAAGGGGAATAACTCGTACTGGTAAAAGAGGCATTTTGTTACAACAGCAGATTCGTTTTAACGGCAAAATGACCGGAAACAAACGTGGCCGTTGTAACGAGAGCTGACTGTATTTAATATATAATTATCCAGGATCTTAAACTTATTAATTACTTTGAGGAAATTAATGGTAGGATTTTATCAAGGAGGTTAAATATAATGTTTGTCAAAATAACTGACACTAAAGCAATAAATCAGAAATTTTAAAACACTGCACTATAACGGCCTGATATATATTGCTGACAAGGATATTTATAAAGTTTAAATGCCAGATCTATTTATAGTCTGAAAAATTTCCTGGTTAAATTTGTGAATTTCCACTTTCAGTTTGACATTTACTAACATCTTCCTCTTTGGGTAGGTTCTTTATACCTTTTAGAATTTCATATTTACAGTTTATTTTTACAATGTGCATTTGATTATACAAATATATGTATTAATTGCACTCGCTTATAATTGTCATAAAAGTGGTGTGTTTGTATGTCAAATTGATTATTTTGGAAAAATTTCTTATCAACTTATTTAATATTGTCAAATCATTTTTTTTTAGTATTTGTACCCCAAAATCAGCAGTATTGTGGTAGTATAAGTTTTGATTCTCCTGCTTTATGCTGTATAATTATGGAGTATAGTACTCCACTTATATTTTTAACTTTCACTTTTAGCCATTATTTGATGTAGATAAATATATCTAACCTATATGCACTTTAAAGGTGCTGATGTGGTCCTAATTATTGTATAACATTGACATATCAGTACATTAAGGGCAGATCCAGTAATTTTTTAAGGGGGGGGGGGGGGGCACACAGTGTTTTTCTGTATATGATGTATATAGTCATTTAAATCTTGTGTAGCAGTTAAAAATCTTGGGTTTATTAAGCAAGGCTTAATTGATCTCAGATGTTGTCTTATTTGATATATATACTTTTTTTTTGTTTCTCTCGTTTGTCTCTGTTCATTCGCCACTTAATTAATTTCCTTCCTTATATGTTATTTCTGTCCTATAAGACTTAATGTCTTTTGGAAATAAAGAATCAAAAAAGTAAAATTGAAAAGTAAAAAAAAAATCAAGATGTGTTTGTGAAACACTGTCAGATGCTCCCAGCTTCCACATGCCAACTTAGGGATTATAGATGTGAAATATGAAATTTCTATCAGTTCTGGCCAATGTTAGAGTATTTGAAAAGTACGTCAAATTTCAAGGTCAAGGCCAGGAGGTCAAAAATGTTTAGTACAAATCTAAAGGGCTTGTCATCAGAAATATACATGTGAAATGTGAAGCCCTATCACTTAATTACCATTCAAATGTTATGGCCAATGTTAAAGTTTTTGAAAAGTAGGTCAAAGTTCAAGGTCAGAAAGTCAAAAAAGTTTAAAACCAGTGGAAGGGGCTTGTCATATGAAATACACATATGAAATATGAAAGTCCTATCACTTACCATTCAAAAGTTATGGCCATTGTTAAAAGTTTTTTTGAAAATTAGGTCAGACATCAAGGTCAGGGGGTCCAAACTTTTGGTACCAGTACAAAGGACATGTCATAAGAAATACACATGTGAAATATGAAAGTCCTATCATTTAGCATTCAAATGTTATGGCCAATGTTAAAGTTTTTGAAAAGTAGGTCAAAGTTCAAGGTCAAGGTCTGGAGGTCAAAATCGAAAAGGGATTGCCATAAGGAATACACATGTAATTTATGAAAGTCCTACCACTTAGCATTCAAAAGTTATGACCAATAATTTAAAAAGTTTTTCCTGCAAACAAATAGACAGCTTGACAGACAGACAGATAAACAGACAAATGGACAAAAACTCTATGCCCCTGAACTTAAGAAAAACGATTTTACTGTATTGTGAAGATATTGCCCATTTAAGTGCAGCACCTATTCTAAAGTTCATTGTGGGCCTGATAAGGTTTTTGGTCTGTTGCAATATTTTTTCCATCGGAATACATTTGATCCTGTTGGCATGTCCAATTCCTACAACTATAAAAGTGTAATTTAAGATTTAACGTATAAAGGTGTTCAGTATAGAGAGGAATGTGTAGGTTAGAAGGATTCTATTACTGTTGCCTCATGGAGTAGAGCATTGGGTTAGAGATGGAGTGACCTACATTCAAATCCCCTTTAAGGTTACTAAGTCACTGGGGTGGACTAATGCTATAAGTCTGCATCCCTCGTTGTGTCCACTATAGCTGTTGAACATTTTTAACTTAATTCTTCTTGATTAAGCTACCCTTCCTGAGTTCTTTTCAAAATTTGGTATGAGGCACCTTTGGGACATTAGGGGGACAAGAATCGTAAATTTCAGTACTCTTGCACTCCTGAGGCCTTATATAAGGACAGGGCAAAATTTGCCAGAATTTGACCAATTTTTGAAACTTCTTTTCTCTGCAACATTAAGTCAGTAGAGGAGCAAGACCAGCCCATACAGACATTTCTTGATCCCTAGCTAGGGTAGAGGTTTAGACTCCAGACTGAGACTGAACTTTGCATGTAATGTTTATGTGCAAAACATTTAAATATAACCTTTTGTTGAGACTAAATTGAAAACTAAGTAAATATTTATATATAAGGAGCATAGCCCTTTTCCAAACTTCTAGGCTGCCTAAAGTTAATTCTACATTTAACATCACCCACGTTCGTAGGTTTCAGCGAAATTGCCGTTTTAAAAAATAAACAAATCTGGGTTTAAAGTAGTCGTTCAGGTTTGGTTAGTCTGGGTTTATCGTTGTTTTTGCACAGATTAGACCCCCCTTTGCCCAAAGACGAAGTGTGTTGCTTTATATCTAAAGTAAAAGATGTTATCGCAAGCCACTCTTCTGCTCATTTTGGGTGATTTCCATCTAATTTGACTTGAATATATCATACAAATGTTATTATATGAAATTGATTGAATAGTGATTTATTAAATACACATTTGTATAAATTTTGTGTTTGTTTTATTTCTCCTCCTCCTCCCTCCCCTAAGTTGATTTTTAGGTGACGTAAACGTAGAATAACTTCAAGCCACCTTATAAATTTCGATGATCTCCGGATAGAAGGTTTGACCAAGGTGGGGGGGGGGGGGGGCAAAGTGGTCATAGTGATTTGTGTCTTTATTTAATGTCTGAACGCACAAAGAATAAAAAGCATTATTTAGGAAAAGCAAAGATTACCAAAATTGTGCATTTTCAGAATTGAGTAGGGCAGGTCCAAATTAGTCATATATATATTATAGTGTTAATACATGTATAACATATACATGTAGTAATGTTTTTCATTAGTAAGGTCACTTTTGGGGGCATTTATGTAAGAACACATCTTATTTTGTGCTGCTGCTAGATATTAGAGGAATTTAACATATAATGCTAGCATGCAGAACAGGAAAATTATCCTAGCCCATAATTGGGCTAGTGATACTTCTAACTATAATACTCAGGTGATCAAGAAGACCCATGGGCCTATTGTTGATAGATTACATTTTTCTCTGTTTCACATGCTCTGAAAATTTAGAGACTGAACACATTTAATTGACTGTAGGTTTTGACTGTAGGTATGGTGTTTGACATTGGAATCCGAGTTGTGAGGGGACAGAGCTGGTCCTGGGGGGATCAGGACGGTGGGGAAGGCTCCTTAGGGACTGTGGTAGAAATAGGTCACGATGAAAGCTCCGGCAAGGTGCCCCCCAGGTGTGTCCAGGTACAGTGGGACAAGGGCTACAGAAATATGTACAGGATCGGCTACGAGGGGCAGTTTGACCTTCGGATCTACGATACCTCAGCCCTGGGTTTGTATAGACATAAAAAAAAACAACCCAAAACTATCACATGATTTGCTAAATATAAATATTTACTTTACGTATCTAATTCTTTTCATGCTTGATATGAAAGAGATCATTAATACTGTATAAGTAGAATTTTTAGCGAGACGCAAATTTAGCGTTTTCTCCATAAAAAGTGATATTTTATTTTAGCATTAAATAATTTTAGCGATTTTATAATTTATTACTTTGAAAAGTTCTAACGATGATTTGGAATGAATTGTTAGCGATATCTAATTTTAGCGATTTTAAAGCCCTCGCTAATAATTAATGCCAATATTAAATCCTTGCTAAAATTTCTGCTTATACGGTAATCTAACTGTAAATTGATATACAATGTTTATGGCTTGACAGTAGTTTTGGTATTTCCTGTACGTTTACGCTAATTCAGGAAAGCGATTTTGGTATTTCCTGTACGTTTATGCTAATTCAGGAATTAAGCACGACCTGCAGTGTACTGAAGCAGACTGTGAAGAACCGGAGATTTACGGAATGTTGTGGCAGTGCGAACAGTGTCCCGACGTCAGACTCTGCAGCAAATGTTACCATAACGACAAGCATGACATCATCCACAAGTTCACTCGATTTGACTATGGTGGTCATCAAGGGTAAGGATCTCGACAGCATACCTGTGACAAAATGACATGATATCACTAGGATAATTGATTCGACATATTGAATTATAAATGGAGATTACTCCTATTCCTGATGCCTGCTATAGATTCTAATTTTAACTAGTGTAGCGGTTAGCCGGGTTCGATCTCCGGTGGCCAGATAGCTCAGTAGGTAGAGCACCTGACTAGAGAATCAGGGGGCCCGGGTTAGAATCACGGTCTGTTGTACTTTCTTCCTTTCTGTTACTCTATAGTAATTAGATTTACTCGTGCTATTGTGTTTGTAGTTGTTCTGTTCCTAAGAGGCAGTTAAGCGGCAGACAGAAATTGTACGGGATTTTTGAAGATGCTCAGGTGACTCGAGGGATAGACTGGAGATGGGAGAATCAAGATGGTAGGTCAGCAAGAACGAGGAGAATTCGACGTTAGCGCTTTAAATGGTATATTTATCAGTCCCTTCGATCTGATTTAAACCAAATCTTTGATCCGCTCTGATATTCTGAGGTCACTAATACAAGGATCTGAAGACCTCCCATACAGGGTGCCGTCTGCGTTTGCTTTTGTGACTTAAGGTCATCCAATCAAAATGCTTCTACATAACCAATCAAACCTGTTATTGTATGTTGAATTCAGCATTTACAACTCCTTTGGATTTAAGTCACTATCCAGGACAATTCGGGAATCATTGTCACTTATTCCTACCGACAACGGTTTTGCCAGCGACGATTTGATCGGTGTATCTAAAGTTCATTCTGACATGACCCTATACAGGATGTCTTAAAAACTTTGTATTTTTAAATAGCAATATCAGATTATCGGAGAGGATCAAAGTTCTGTATATAATCACATTGCAGTTTTTTACAAGGGGATTCGAGGCTGTGCTGTTAAAATGAAACACTGGTTGATCATTTGTCTAAAATCCACAACATTACACATTTGAAAATGAGTGACATTTGTAACTTTACTTTGGATAATTTTATTGTTGTATACTGAAAGAAAAAACTACATATTTTGAAATCAAAGTTTCACAAAGGATATGTGTTTCCTTATCCTTTCAGTATATCATTAACTGCTATCATAAAAGTACAGTGAAACTCAATTTTCATGTCTAAATTCTAAGGTGGAGATGGAGCTGTTGGACAGGTGTTGTCCATTGTGAACTTCAGCCTTGACACAGATCATGATGGAGTGGAGGTCGCCTGGGATTCAGGTCATACCAATGTCTATCGTCTTGGTTACAAGGGTTGTGTGGATGTCAAGGCCGTGAAATCTTCTGAAGGGGGGTTTTATTACAAGGACCATCTTCCTATCTTCAGTAAGTTTGTTGACTGTGTGTCATTTATCAAAAGAATAAATGCAGATCTACTATACGATGCACACATCACACATGTTATATATACAGTCAAACTTCATTATCTCAAACTTGACAGGACTGAGAAAAATATTTGAGATAACCAAGGATTCGAGATATCGAGGGTAAAGATACTTACTAGAAAATAGGTGGCTTGGACCTCCAAATCAGTTCAAAATTTTGACTGTAATTTACAATACTTATTGTATTAGAATATTGATTATGAGATACTGTGGAATCATCATTGTTCGTGGGAGACCAATGTTCGTGAATTTCGTGGGTCACTTTTACCCACGAATTAACATCCCTACGAACATGTTTCATTTTCCTTTTAATCTTCATAAATATTGTGCCGTTCGCATTATTTATGAATTACCCACGAAATTACATCCCCACGAACCAGGGAAATTTTGGTTACCCACAAACATTGGCCCCAACGAATTAAAATGATTCCACAGTATATGAGTTATTTTCTTCTTAATGTGAATCTATTTTAATGTACACAGAGCTGCCTGACCAGCCCAGACCGGGACCCTCCCAGGCAGCCAGGGAGGGGGGAGCATCAGCGGCCCCACCAGAAGAAGAGGGCAGGCTGAAGAAAGGGGATACAGTCAAGATAGGGGTGGATCTAGATACCCTGCAGGCAATCCTCAAGGAGTCTAAGAACTGGAATGAGAGGGTTGTGGAGGTGCATTGTGATTTCATTTTATTATAAGCACTTTTTTGTCCTAAACACTGAACCTAAATCAACTTTTATTTTTGTGTGATTTGCAAGTACTATTCTCACAAATTTTTAGTTTGAACTAGGGACTTTAAAGTCAAACATAGAGTATAGATGTTGGATCATTTGTGAATATTGCTTAATTGCAAACGCCTTAAATTTTACCCATTGGCAATTTGATAGTTGGTGCACAGAACAATTTTTGGTATTTTGTGCTTTTAAATAATGTAGTCATTCATCTTCAGTGCATTGGAGTGAATGGTACGGTGGTGCTCGTCAATGGACAACAAATCTCGGTGGACTTTAGCGGAAGGAAGTGGACCCTGCACGAGATGACCTTGGTCAAGGTAAACTTTCCTCATGTGTGAAGGCTGTATAATGTTGGAGACACAAAATCTGCGGCAGAGGTGGAATTATTTTTGTTATTTGCTTATTGATTTCAGATTGAGCAGTATGTGAAGGATCAAGTGGTACAGGTACAAAATGATGCTGATGAAGTTGGCCGCCTGCAAAATGGCCATGGTCCCTGGAACGACGACATGAAAATGGTATATACCTCAACTATTTCAAATCAAGTTTGCTGGGTCTGTTGTTTGTATAGATGGTGTGTGTGTGTGTGTGAATTATATGAATTGCACCATTATTGTATTGTTTAGGATCTTTTTTATGTACTTTAGTACAACTCATTGAAATTCTATTTCTTAAAAGAATTACTGTGGAATCATCATTGTTCGTGGGGGACCAATATTCATGGATTTCGTGGGTCACCCTTACCCACGAATTTACGTCCCCACGAACATGTTTTATTTTTCTTTTAATATTTATAAATATTATATCGTTCACATTATTTATCAACTCCCACGAAATTACGTCCACACCGAGAACCAAACAAAAATTTTGGTTTACCAGCGAATATTGGCCCCACGAATTAAATGATTCCACACTATGTTTGTCGAAACGTGATTTTATGAAACAACGGATCAATACGACTATTAGAGATCACTAAACTTCTGAAATATGTCTAACGGGTCAAAGATTCAAAGTCAATATTGATTAAATGACTTAATATTTGTGTGAATTTAGATGGAACAATATTAATGGCTCAACCAGGCGGGCCCTCTGTGAATGTCGGCCACATCACATTTTTTTTCTAGTTTTTTAGTGGTAAATGCAATTTAACATATGACTTATCTTCTCATGCCCATGGCTGGTGTGACCAGTCAACAGGGGATGCTTACTCCTCCTGGGCACTGATTTCGCCTCGTGTGTATCCAGGGGTCCTTGTTCATCCATCCCTTCATTTATCAGTAAATTTCTTTCATTTGTCCTGAGGAAGTGACGATTCATCCCTAGAATTTATCTAGCTATTCATTTCATTGGTCATATAGGTGCTTTATACACATACAAACACAAATATTTATATAGTACATGTTCATACTTGTATATTTAAAGTTAATACCGTCACAAAGTTTAAGATAGTGGAGACCAACACCCTGAGGTTAAAATTTCGGTGTATTCTGATGAGTGGATTCCACATGGTATTCAATTATAAGGATCTGCAACTTAAATTTAAAAAAACAGATCACCAACACATCATGAGAATGCAATTACAAATTTATTTGTTTGACAGGTTTCGACCTTGGACAGTCATCATGAAGTTCTAAGGTCAAAACCGGTCAACCAACTAAATTTGAAATTGCATTCTCATGATGTGTTGGTGATCTTTTTTTTTTTTTTTATCTTTACCTTTGTTTATTCAAAGAGAGGGTATATATGTATGATGAAAATGAAATGGTTTACTGTTTGCAGTGGTTACAGAAACATTTTTATTATCATTTAGTTCCTTGGGAAGAAGGGGTCAGTGGTGAATGTGGACTCAGACGGTGATGTTACTGTCTCCTTTGGGATAAAGGATATCAAGTTCAATCCCGAGTGTCTGATGCCATCGAAAGGGACTCCTGATGAATTCAAACCACAGACAGGAGAGGACTCCAACATAACAGTTCCACAGAGAGAGGATCCTCGGCGCTCGGCTTCACAGCAGGACACACCGTCGTCTGCAGAAAGATCAGTTCCTCTGCCGCAAGAGGACTCCCCGCCAGCTATGGAGCCGTCATCATTTGAAAGACAGTCCCCTAGCCCAGAAAGGGGCAATACTCCTCCCCCTCAAAATAGCTCCTCAGATGAAGAACCTCAAAGGGAACGAGAGGACATCAATGGTGAGCATACTACCGGTAAACTATTTCATACAATTCACTAGTTCTTTCATGTCTTCATATTTATTGTATGTGTAGTTCCTTATTTACCAATGAAAAGCTTTTACTCCGGGTGTTAGAAAATTCTGAAAGATATTTCTAAAACAAAATGATTTTAAGCTGTAGATCTTTTTTCAATAAGTTAACATTGTGAATTTAGGCCTAAAGGAAAAATTCAAGGTGGCACTAAAGACAGGAAGGAACAAGGAAGTGCTGGAATTGCTGCAAATGGCCCCAAGGCTAGTGGTGGGTGAATTTTTTTTGAATATTTTCATCCTAATTATGTAATTGCTTGAAGAGTCCAACATATTGATACCTGATTTTTCCCTCTGCAGGATTGCACATTTGAGAACGGCTACACTCCCCTGACCCTAACTTGTGACCAGAATGTTTGTGATGTGGAGGTTGTTAAAGCCATGTTGAAGTGTAATGCAAAGATTGATGACAAAGCTGGTCCACCCCTGTTGATTGCAGTCAGAAAGTAGGTTAATTGTCTTCCAAATTAATATCTTGTATGTCCCTTCTTTACAAATATAAGATCAATTCTAGTATTCTAAATATAGAATGAACATAGGTGACCCTAGCTGCAATAATGTAGCCCTCCCCCCACCCCCCTCTTTTTGGGGGGGAGTATACGTCAGAATAAAAAAAAATATGAGAGGGCTACATTTTTGCAGCTAAGGTGACCCAGGATTTGGGGTAAGAAAAAAAAATTGTTATAGCCCTTTAAAACAATTATGGATTTTATTTTTTGGGGGGGGGAGTATACGTCAGAATAAAAAAAAATATGAGAGGGCTACATTTTTGCAGCTAAGGTGACCCAGGATTTGGGGTAAGAAAAAAAAATTGTTATAGCCCTTTAAAACAATTATGGATTTTATTTTTTNAGCTATAAGGTGACCCAGGATTTGGGGTAAGAAAAAAAAATTGTTATAGCCCTTTAAAACAATTATGGATTTTATTTTTTATAAACATCATTGGTTTTTAAAGAATTAGAATCCAATAATCAAGTAATGATATGGCAGTCTCATGAGTTATCTCCCTTTTGATGATTAAAAACCAAAGAATAATTGTAAAGTGGTACATAGGTGAAACCTTTTATCCCAGAATTGTATTGTGCTCTTTATTAGGGCCCTATCATATGGTGTGTGTGTGTGTGTGTGTGTCCTATCGTAATCACTGTGTCTATCTGTCTGTCAGCACCCTATGGTTTATAATAGATTATTTAAGTTTCCTTGGGAAGATTTGCATGAATTTTATACATAATGCATAGTGATATAATAATATAATATGAATTACATTAACAAATTCTTGAAAATTCTGTCCAGTACTTTGAAATACAGATAACAGTAGATAAAATTTCAAAATCTACTAGCATCAGTTGATATGCAATTAAAAAAGGAAGGAGTTAATTTACCTTTTACTTTAATTATTAACCCATGGCGTATGAATACAAATCCTTTGAATGTTGACAGAGGTCACGGAGACGTAGTGCAGCTTCTCCTGAACAGTGGGGCTAATGCAGACATAACCAACGCTAACGGGCAGACGGCTGTTCACATTGCCGTTCAGATGAAGAATAAGGATATTCTGAAGATCCTCCAGGACAAGTGCAACTTTAATATTCCTGTAAGTCAGTGGTGTTTGAATTCTGATGATACTGCGGTAAATGGAAAGAAACTTAAAAGATAACTCCATATTCCCATGATGATATTTGCTCTAAAAGAGTTAAATTTTAGAACACATTATTTTCCTCTGGATATAAAAATGAATGAAATGCATCTTGCACTGGACACTTGCACTGCACAAAACACTGTAATTCGGCATATCCAGGGCTAATCTGACACAATATTTATCTCCCTTTGTATGCTGGATGAGACAGGTTTTGGTGTATTGAAATAATGATAAATCCTGAAAAAAATCTATCTAGGACAAGCTTGGAGACAGCCCGGTATCTGATGCTATCACTATTGGAGATCCTGAAATCAGGGACATCATTTTCCACTGGCCAAAAATCAACCTGGAGTTTGAGAACAAGCTTGGATTCTCTCCCATCCATCTGGCTGCCAGGAAGGGAGATATAGAGTGAGTGAAACTCCTCCTGTTTATGTTTTATTTATCTTGTGTCTGTAGTTAAAATGTTTACACTTCTTCAAAGTATTACATTCCATTCTGATAGAAATTTAAAATATTCATTGATTGATGATTGATGACCATTATAGTACAATTTTACATGTATATATATTCAATAGAATACAGAGGGGTTTCTGTAAATCCTGTTTCTGATGTTTTTTTTTTTTTTTTTACAGTGCTGTTCAGCAGATTCTTCGAAAGTGTCCTAAAGCAGCAAACAAACAAAAAAGTGATGGCTACACAGCACTCCACCTTGCTGCATGCATGGATCATGATGAAATTGCGAAAGTCCTACTTAAAAATGTAATTATGAAAATTTGCTCTGCTTAATAACTTTTTTTAATGCACGTATGCTTGAAATATCTAGTTTTCCCATTTACCATGGTAGTCCTATGGTATTTTTTATTTCTTTTAATGTGAACAGAAAGCCAAGACGGGAAAACAAACAGAGAATGAAGGACAGACTCCGTTACATATCGCGGCCGTGTATGGAAGTTACAAAACAGCTCGGTGTCTCGTGGAGGAGGGTGAGCATGTTAAATTGTGATTCAAGGATTAGGCTGTATTGTCATATACAACAAATTTTACGTATCACACAACACGGTACATTGTAAATTTCTTAAAATTGCTAGTTAAATTAGGTAATTTACAGTTAATCAAATTGACATGCGAAAACAATCAGGAAGATAAACTTGTGTTTCAGGAAAGGCTAATGTCAATGCTCCGGACGAAAATGGAAACAATGCCCTCCACTTGTGCCTGATGGGAAAGCCAGCAGTGATGGAATTTGCAAAGGTATGGGGGGGGGGCTATTTTATGAATATATTATACTTTGGTAGACTACATGTAGATGCTATTAACCGTAATTTAATTAGTATATGAATTGCAATCACTATTCATTTCAGAACATACATACATTTGTTTCACTTATGCAAAATAAAACCATAGTCTGGGTTAAAGTTAAGGTAAAATTTTGAAGAAAAGTGAATTTTAAATGTAGATATTATCTTTAGTAAATGTACATTTTTGAAATACCCAAAGAAGTTACTGCAACTCTTTAGCATTATTTTCTGAGTTTTGTGCGACTCATTTTGAACAGATGCAGAAAGCAGATAATGGCCAGAGAGACAATTCTTTGGAGAAGCAGAAGTTAGAAATAGCAGCATTGTTGATTCAGCACAATATACAGACAGAACTGAAGAATAACGAGGGCAAAACGCCACTAGAGGTCGCCACTTCCCATTCACTGAAGGAAAAAGTGGAGAACCTCATACAGGAAAAAATGTATGTACTATAAAACTCTCTAGATTTTTAAATTGCTCACAATTTTTTTACCCTCTTTTTTACTTACTCTTCTTTAATTGAGATTGTCCCATCATTGATTCAGAAAAAAAAGAGTAGCAATTACATTACTTATTCAGGAGTCCATCGGTACGGCCTAAAATATGGAAGTGTGACGTTTGTGAGGATGAAGACGCCACAATGCAGATAAAACCGTGTAATTGTCGACTGTGTGAAGACTGCATTCCAAAAAAACTAAAAAAATGTCCTCACTGTAGGGAGCCAGCTACCAACAAAGTCCAGATCAGAAGTTCTATGTGAATATGTCAAGGGCTGGAAATCAACTCCCTGTCATTTCAATGAAATGTAGATGACGCAATGTATGAGTTGTATGTAGCTTGATAAAAGAGAATTTTTTTGCTAAATTCATATATTTTTAAGACAGGACACACTTTACATGTATTTAACCATACTGCACCAGTTAATAAAAGAATGATTTTAATTATTTAAACATAAAAAAAAAGGTGAGCTTCGTATTTATATGTGTTTATGAAAATCTTTGGAATATTGAAAACTTTAATTTAGAATTTTTCAGACTTATTGTTTGCATACATTTTCATGATTATGAATGCCATTATTTTTGATTTGCAAATACCATTGAATGTGATAAAATTGTGTACAATCTGTAGATTTTGTGGTATTGTCTTATAAATTTGGTTTGTGAGGAAGAATAATCTAATAAACACTAGGTGACTTTCCATGACTTGAGAATATCGTACTGGTCAGTCCATTTAACAAAGTCAGTCGAAAGCGTGGCCTTGAAAGCAAGTCTTACAAAGTTCTTGTCAAGGCCGCAATTGAATATTTACCCACTAAATATGGTTCTGTTCATTTTCTTTCTGCTTTCTGCAATTCAGATTGTTTTGAAACAAGATGTTTGCATGTTTGTTGCGTGAACTTTTGGTGTAAAAATAAACCCACTTGATATATGCATGTATTTTTAGGTGCTTTTGCGCTACTCCTCTGTACCTGTTAGAGTTTGGAGCTGTGCAATATTCCCCGAGATTAATGAAGAAATACACAAATCTGAAACTGTAATTCCTCTTTAGCGCGAACAGATCTATAAATAGTTTATTTCTGTATTAAAGCAAATAATTCCTCATTTCCAGGAAGATCCATATAGTAGATATGTTAGCCATTACTTTGGACAATGACACTTTATATACGGGCTTGATTTAATATTCAGTGTCAAAATCAGTCCGGTAGCCCCCCCCCCTTTTTTTTTTTAAAGTGCCGTTTTCCTGCCCCAGCCTTCTAGAGGTTTAGTGACGACACTTGCTATTCTCTGTTATATTCTCTTTTTATTTTCATTACATTTGATGTCATTTTAATCATTTTCTTATTGCTGAGACATCATGTTAGAAGGCATGTTGGGCCGTTAGTCCAGCCTGTTACTTGTACAAGGGCGTTTCGCCTTATAACCTGTACTGTATTGCAATGGAACGCATGGACTTCTTATCATGTGTAGATGTGCACATCCTTGATTTTCAACAGTTAAAATTTTCACTAAAAATTTAAACATATTTTATTGAATAATTCAAAAGGATTGGGCATCAGGCGTAGCCTATAGGCTTAGTAGTCTTATAAGCCATCTCCTAAATACAAAGGTCAAGCAATAATAAACAATTTATTTTGGAATGTGACGTTATTGTATAAAGTTTTACATGAATGGAGTTAAATTGAACTTTGTCAAGTTATGCTACATGTATGCAACTGCAAATGTTCACTTTGTTGGAGGTCGATTCCCCTACATTATGCTTCAGACTGCAATGAAAATTTACACGACAGCACCGGAAGTATGGCTACGACTACCCCCCCCCCCCCTTTGTGTTTTTTTTGTTTCTGCGGGGAGAATAATGAAATTAGTATTGACCGGTAGAAGGCCAATCTGTACAGCTTTCAAAGAACGTGAAATGATATTAATTGAAAATGGGATGAGCTAGATTGGGAACCCACACATTTTGGAGAATTTGACGTCGATACCTGTAAAAGGCTAATCTCTCTCTCTCTCTCTCTCTCTCTCTCTCTCTCTCTCTCTCTCTCTCACACACGCACACACACAACCGTGAAACGATTACATAAATCGAAATACGGACGAGATAGATAGGGAATCTGCACATTTTGGAGAAATCGCTGCATAAAAAAAATCAGAAGGGGGTGGGGGTTTACGCTGGTTCATTCATTCTTTATCTCCTCCTTTCGGAGATTAATGGAACAAAGTAATTATGCCCCCCCCACCTCCCTCCTGGATATTGTTTTATGGCCCTCCGTCGTCTGTCTGGTCCGTCAACAAAGCTTTGTCAGCGTTCAACTCCTCTGAAGCTACTGATCCGATTTTGAAGAAAACTTTATC
>CAJDSM010018906.1:22923-35337 GCA_903981925.1 Ostrea lurida
TAACTTCGATCAGCCCATCGATCAAATGATTACTGCAACTTCGCTTATCACCCTCGATCACAAGATTACTGCCAACTTCGATCACCCTCGAATCAATGAACAGTACGTTGATCATTTTAACAAAATTCATTAACAAAATGGCAGTTGCTGATTTAGTTCATGTATATTCTGATGGTGTTACCTGTACCCAATGAAATTTGTTGCTAGGGGAAATATATCTATATACATATACTTCAAATTGTTTGAATTAAGGAAATTTACATACAAAAGAAATATTGATAATTTACCACTACTAATCAGTAATACTTAGAAAAGAAAATGAAGATATAACAAAAACAAAACATCCCCATCTAACCTTCTAAAGGACAAGAAGCAAAATCAAAAGCTAGAAGAACTCAAAATATGCTATTACATATATTGTTCATAGATTGCCATCATTCATAGGGCCGGGTACTATATTTTGCGTGTTCATGTATTTGTTTCCAAATTTCGAGACGCGCAAGTTTAATTGGAATATGCTGTTTATCATTCCAAATTTCAACACGATATATTTGTACGTTCTTAATTATTATGCATTAATTTTTTTTTTGGGAGGGTGGGGGTGTACGTTAAAAATCAATACGTTTTTAAATGCTCTTCTTGGTAACATTTAGATCGCATATTTCGATAAACCGTTAAATCGAATTCGATATAACCATTTCTAAAATTCTCATTTTCAGTTCAGTGTATTGCTAATTCAGTAAAATGCAGTCAAAAGTTTGGTTTTCGTCTGCAAACATTTTTTTCATTTCAAGGAGGAAAATGATATACTGTATAAAATCCAGAACATACTACTTATATACATCATATATAATACAGCAAGTAGACTACTACATTGGCCTCTTTTCGAGACCAAAATTATTATGATGTATAGAAGTATAGCTAAATATATCCTTAAAAATAACCTTTAAAGCCCCAAAACCCAGGAGCTTGGCCTTCATCCCTGACCACTAGCCTATTGGCTCCCTCTTTCAAAGGACACTCACCCACACACTTTGACAAATCCTGTATAAAATTCAGCACTACTTGCACAATGTAGTAAACTGTAAAAAAAAAAAAAAAATCAGAACATACTGTTTATATCATATTGTATAAAATTCAGGAGCTTTTTTTTTTAATTGTTTGTTTTGTTTTGTGGATTTTGTTATTTTTTTGTTTTTGTTTTTTAATAAAGTAAAATTGACAGAGACTAGACGGTTTTCACTTCGGGTCCATTATCTTTACAGTATAATTTCTAAAATTTTTAATGACTTACAAGTATTTCACATAGATAGAAGTCATTACTTACAGTAACAAAATGGATAGCTATATAGCAGAAACCATTTCCAAATTATTCAGTTTTATAAAAGATAAGAACAATGATAAAATCTACTTGTAATTTGATATACCGCAAGGGTCAAATGTCAACCTTATCAGAGGACCCGGAATAATTGGCCCGCTTCATTAACCATTAACGGTCTTTGGATTAATTTTCCAGTCCGTTGAACATTCTGAACTCGTTTACAACGTGTCATTTTTCTAAAATTACACAGTAAATTTTGTTAATGTGTAGTCCATTTACGTTATGACATTTGTACCTGCGAGTCATTGAAACCTGTTACTAGGGGGTAAGCTATCCAATTAACGATTTTAGATTGTTTGGATTGACTGGAGTTTGCATTTAAGAAGATAATTTTAATGCACATAAATAAATAAAATATAATAAATGATTAAAACACCCCCTCCCCCAATATCCAGTTCAACGCGTTAGTAAAACCAAAATGATGTGCTCAATGTAAATTTTCAAAGAATTTCACGTTCGTTAATTTCCACAACCTAAAATAAAAATGAACAAAAACCTCTTGTACTTTACTTACAATCAATATTAAATGAAAAAGAAATAAATAAAAAATAGATAAAATTAATCTCAACTCAAAACTCTTAAGATAAAGTCCCATGTTGATATAAAGTTTACTCAGATTTGAAGCCCAGAAAACTATATTGGGAGTAGAAATAAGATAAGACGGAGGAATATGTTGTTTTAAAAATTCGATGTTGGCGTCCCTGAATTTGTCAAACACGCGTTCGAATCATCGTTAGAGACATGAACTGAAGGCTGACACGAGGTGTGTTTTTACGGTGATTACCAGGATTAAGACCCCGTGTCGATGACGTCTATTCGCCCCAATTCAATTATCGACACGGGACACTGGGATTTGTGTCATGTGTTTCTAACGCCCGCTCTGATTGGACAATGGAGTTGATTTGCATAGGTTACAAAAGGTGACATTCATTGAACAAGTTCATTTCATAATTGACTTCTGCGGACTTTACGGACTAACTTAGGGAAAAAGCAATGAATGCACACACAGTGAAGAGAACCAGTTTGGCTGAGAAAATGAAGAAAGCTGGAGAAAACCAATTAACTACCAGAAAAGTAAGTTTTCCTTCGAAATGTATTAATCTATTTTTTTTTTTTTAAAGTCATCGCATGGTTATCAGTCATGTAATGGAAATGACAATTATTTAATTATTCAACGGACATGAAATATATTCAGATGCATTGGACATCCATAGAAAAGATCATGAGGAAAGTAGCTACTTATAATATTTCTAATTCTAAAATAAATATATGTACAAAAAAAATTCACAGTATTGAATAACGATTGAATAAGAAGGTGACTACTGTTATTTCAGACCAATAAACCCCAAGCAGAGAGGAAAAGGCGAGAAAGAATCAACAAATGTTTAGGACAACTCAAATCCCTGGTTCTGAAAGCCACCGGAAAAGACGTAAGTCCCAGAATTACATTACAAATTATAAGGCATACTTTCATGGAATACACCATGCGCATATCCAAGATTTGTTTTTTTTTGGGGGGGGGGGGGTCGAACTGTTGACAAGAAAAGCAAAACAAATCGCATCCTCTTTATTTAGAAAAATATTTAATTCTACACTACCTTTCACTAATTATGGATAGTGGGTAAAGAAGGGGTGTCAATGGAATACCGTCTTTGATATAGAATTAGTACAAAAGACAGGAATATTATATTGTCTTAAATAGTGTGGACGGGACTCGCTATATAAATTCAAGATTAAAATAATCTTCGGTCTTCCTGGCTGATAAATGATTCAACAATTTCTTTTTAGTCATAGTGACATATAAAACGTTACCAAAGTCGGTAATTTTATCATTGTGCAGTAGCAAAAAAATGTAGAAAATTGCTCTTGGCAAAAAATCAAAACATCACATCCTAACTTAAGGTTAAACATTGTGAGTATGAATAGAAAATTATTACCGTTACTACAGAAATCACCTGGAATTACGTTAATCAATAGCAAAGCAATAACAGTTTAACTCATTTATCACTCAAAACCAGAGCACAGGTACATGAGTTACAAACAGTCCATTAAAAATACCTCTAGTAGTATGTGGTAGCTAATTATTTCTCGATAATTTTGTGAGTTGTTTATGTCCTCAATGCAGAGCAAACAAATGAAATGAATCAATCTTTTAAAATTTATATTCATTATTACAATTCATAATACATGTACATAATAGTAGAGAAAAAAAAACAAAAAAAAAAAACTACAAATAAATGAATTTTCACACTGGATTAAAAGGGTTTACAAATTCAGTATTTTATTGGACTGTTTAAGAATTTTAATACTTGATTGGTTTTGGATAAACAAAAAAAATCTAAATCTTAAAATTTACAAGCTGATTTGGTTTAGTAATTTGCTGAATTTATAATATAAAGCTTTCATGTAAAAGGACCCCATCAGTTCCAGAGTAAGCTAATAGTGAATAATAATGTATTTCAGGAGAAAAAATACCGTAGGCTGGAGAAGGCGGATATTTTGGAGATGGCGGTCAATCACCTGTATGCCATGGACAATCAAGGTATGTTTCGTTTTCCCAGTTTCAGTTTCTTTATTTCCGTAAGCCATGCGGCTCATTGGACTTACATACATGTAACATACGAAATAATATTGAACAGTATATATGGAGAGTGCATAAACTAAAGTGAAGATGGCATATGCCATGCAATCAATTGTTATGTAAATGTAACGAACAAGTATAGAGTATAGACATATAGATCCGCAGAATGATAAAGAGTATTTCCTTGACTGTCATAATGGTTTTGTATCCTATTTTCAGGGATGAATGGAGCAGACGACAATTTTAAGGACGGTTACAGTCGCTGTGTAGGAGAGGTCATACGTTGCCTCCGCGTGCAGCAGGGAATCGACCCCGTCACCAAAACCAATCTAATCAACCACCTCACCGTCTCCTTTAGTCACGTGACAACAGACAATCATCACGTCTGCTACGACAATCAAGCATTCGAACTCAGTAGTAGTAGTCAGAACGAAAGTCCGCCTTCTACCGGTCAGCAAGTGTATCCTAGCAGCGCACCAAGCAACGAGGGTGCCCAGGAAGTGCCACTAAGCGTCCAGCCCAAGTTTGCCGAGGCCAACTGTCAGGATCAGAATCTATACACGGACTTCTACACCGCCCCAATGGATGTCCGCGCCCTGAAAGTTCACTCTACCGTTACCAATCGTGCGACTCGTCAGATTCAGCCACCACCCTATCCTATCCAACCAGAAATTGGCTTACCTCTCCATACTTCCACACCTGTTGCTAAGAAGAAGCAGCTCAGCCTCCTTCAAAGTTTTCCCGCGCTGGAAGTTTTCAACCTAAGTGACTGTGTTACATTGTCTTCTTCGTCCTCCGACAGCGGAAGCTCCGGTGGCCACTGGCGTCCGTGGTAACCTAGCAACCTTCTGCTTTGTCACGAAATAGTGCCACTGAACATTCCAAAACTTGCAACATGCAATCTGATGGCATGAAAAGTATTTAATAGTACCATAGTTATATTTTTTGTTGACTTGCTCACTTGTTTTGTTGTTTCTCTAATATGTATCAATGTTGAATGATAAAAAGTTTGGAAAAAGAAACATTTATTTTCTTTATTATATAACGACAACCCGATTGTAGTGATAGGACATAGTGGATATTGAAAATCAGTTAAAAAATAAAATTAATTTGTGCAAGTATGCAATACCAATGCACATTTACATAACGAAAGTAAGTAATGCAAGTCTCTGTAACAGAGTTAGGCACTGCCTCAGAACCACGTTCTAGTATCTATTCCGCTTCCTCCTAGGTCAAAGGATCTTTGCGACGATGTTCAGACACTGCCATAATATTAGCATCCTCTGCTTCTGATATACCGCTCCAAGCGCCGGAGATATCGGCCCCAGTAACGCAGGTCCGCACTAACGGCGTATTCCGTTCTGGTGTAGTCCTTAAAAATGGCGGTCTCTCCTTGTAGGTAATACCGATATCTGCAAAAGTTGGAATAGTTCGATAGTGCATGAATATACAAAATTTATTACTTTTAGTTTTGAACTTTTTCTGTCGCCAGACAACATTACAACTTTTATCTCAAGACCCTAAATCTTCGTCTGGTCATGGCCAATTGGTTTCAAAATGTAATCATGATGGGGTTCAAAGTTGTACATAGGCATATTACTATATTTATATATGGACAATTCTGTTGGAAACTTTGTGTTACAAAACCTAAAAGTAAGATTTTCAAATGATGTAAAGTCAAATTAATATTTTCATCACCGCAAGGAATATGTTTGAATATAGTTTTGTTCATAAAGTTTGGCAAATTTTATACATGAATAGTTTTACACAAAAATGGCGTTCTTCAGGGTTACCTGTTCTGCCCCCTCTCGTCTGTATATACGATGCTGTTTTTGCCGTATACGTAAAAATAATGGTCCACCTGCAAATCGCTCTCACATCGAAGATTCACCCAAAACTCAATCTCGTCATTACGCGTAATGTTGCCTTTCCCTGTTTGTTTTGTTAGAACATGAAAACCAAATTGAAAGATACGTACATATAAATGTATTATATGTTTATTAGATGGCCACATACAAAACATGATCAACATTTACTAATCATAATGAATCGTCTAGCTGATACAAATTTAAGTGGTATTTTAAATACCTGCTTTGATGACAGATTTTACGATAGTTGAGAAGACAAGATGATTTCCGGACACGATGACATTGGTAACCTCTATCCTGATAACTAGAAGAGATAACGAAATACAGAATTTCATGCACGAGGTGCATTCATTTTATAACTGTTGTCATGAAATCGTTTTAAGTGGTACTGACTGTGAGTGTACAGGTTTGGTAATTTCATGTGTTACATGTACTGATCATAATTTTGTAAAGCTGTGGTCACTTTTAAGGTTACTGACTGTAATTTGGACATGCTACATGTCATTCTGACAGTTTAAACACATGACAAGGAACTGAACGTGTTACAGATTTTTAGTGTCACTAGTCGTAATTATACGGATCAATGTACAGGTTACAGGGCAATATCATTATAACTGACCGTAATCATACAGGGCAATATCAGTATTACTGACCATAATCGTACAGGGCAATATCAATATTACTGACCGTAATCGTACAGGTTACAGGTTCGTTGATACAGCTGGGTTTTGGAGATTAGTCTGTACTGTAATTTAGCGTCCCAAGATTCAGCGCACGAATCTGGAATATAATTTCAGTAAACTTTAAAATATTATGAACTATTCTGATACACAATTTTTTCTGATAATTAAAAAAAAAAAAAAGAAAACAAGATGTGTTTGTGAAACACTGATGCCCCCGGATTCCACATGCCAGTAAAAGGGGCTTGCCAAAAGGATTATGCATGTGAAATATGAAAAATCTATCACTTATAATTCAAAAGTTATGGCAAATGTTTAAGTCTTTGAAAAGTAGGTCAAACTTCAAGGTCAAGGCCAGGAGGTCAAAATTTTTGGTACCAGTAGAAAGGGCTTGTCATAAGAAACACACATGTGTAATATGAAAGTCCCACCATTTGCCATCCAAAAGTTATGACCAATGTTAAAATTTTGAAAAGTAGGTCAAACTTCAAGGTTAAAGCCAGGAGGTCAAAAATTTGGTACCAGTAGAAAAGGATTGTCATAAGAAAAACACATGTATAATATGAAAGTCCCATCACTTGCCATTCAAAAGTTATGGCCAATGTTAAAGTTTGTAAAATAGGTCAAACTTCAAGTCAAGGTCAGGAGGTCAAACATTTTGGTACCAGTAGAAAAGCTTGTCATAAGGAACACACATGTGTAATATGAAAGTCCATCACTTGCCATTCAAAAGTTATGACCAATGTTAAAGTTTTGAAAAGTAGGTCAAACTTCAAGGTCAAGAGGTCAAAAATTTGGGCACCAGTAGAAAGGCGCTTGCATAAGAACACACATTTGAAATATAAAAGTCCATCACTTGCCATTCAAAAGTTATGCCAATGTACTTTAAAGTGTTTTGTGGACAAACGGACAAACAGACAAACGGACAGACCAAAAACTATATGTCCCCGAATCGAAGATTCCGGGGGCATAAAAACTAACAGTACCTTCGATACACGTGCAGTTTCCCTTAATGCAGAAAACATCTAGATCCGCCACCTCATATTTGAGACTGTAAAACTTCACACATCTTTCATCTGTAGTGAACAATCGATCAAAATCGAGTAAATGTATAGCGCAACTAATTACGTACATACCCCCCCCCCAAAAAAAAAAAGAAAGAAAAAAAACCAAGCAAACACCCCCCCCCCCTCCTAACAACAACAAAAAATCCGCGAGAGAAACGATGGCATTACCTTCTTGGTAATAGTCATAAACTTCTATTTTCGCGGACTGGAGATTTTCGACATCAAATTCTTTGACCACACGGAACTGGAAGCACAAGTCGTCCAAACTCGGTATCTACAATATATAATAACCGTGACACGTTTTATATAACGTTAAGTTCTACTCAACCAATATTGCTGTCACAAAACAATACAGGTAATACCCTCACGTGTTTGCTTTTATACATGTATGATATCTATTGCGAGTCAATACCATATATTCTTGCTGCATTGAGAGAGTCCTGGGATCATCACAAATCCTATTTCATAATTGTTCAAATACATTTAAAACAATTGAGACGATGACCCCATAACCATATTAAAGCGCTGCACCGAGTATTCTGATGGGCAAGTGCCGTGGGGTCATTTTTGGATGGTTCAGATATCGTGGAAATGGTTGAGATTTCAACTGTACCCTTGTTGCATATATTGCACACTATTCCATCATCACATGCATATGGTGTGTATGTCTCTCAACTTATGCAATATACAAGAGCTTGTTCTGAGTGTGATAAGTTTTTGAATCAAGGCAGACTACTTCAAACAAGTTGTTGCAGAAGTTTCAACAGTTACGTTTAAAGACAGAATTTCGGAAATTCTATGGTCGTTATAACGATCTAGTATGCCAGTATTGCCATCCATTGGATAAAATGCTGTCTGACGTGTTCACAGCAATTGCTAAGCCGTTCTTTGTATATCGATTTTGACCACGGATTACTCCGTTTACCTGATGAAGACCATGGGTTCACGGTGGGTGTGACCGGTGGACAAGGGATTCTTACTCCTCCTAGGCAATTGATCCCACCTCTGGTATATCCAAGGTCCGTGTTTGCCCAAACTCTTGTTTTGTATTCTGTTTGGGACTTACGAAATTGATTGCTGTTTGTTATCTTTGCCTTTTCACAATGTACCGCATGATCACCAGTTTTTGTTGGTAGTTTTTCAACTCCCAAATGCTTAAAGGTGAAACAGAATGTTCCGAAAACTTATTGCACATCTACATGAAACTATACTAACCATCTCCCTAAAGATGATACATATAGCTATAAGTGAAATGTAGGTGTTTTGGGAACCAGATGGAATTTTTTTTAAAAAATAATTTTATTTTAGGATAAAAATGAAGATTTCAAAAAGCATTGCACATCTAATAGGAGGCCACCAATTACCTTCCAAAAGATGATTTGGATAGTGTGTAAAATGTAAGAGGAATGCTGGAAACCAGGGGTGGCTTTTTGTTGTTGTCAAAAACATCACTTTTTTTTAACCCCTGTTTGTCCCCCAAGACGAAAATCAAAATTCCAAAAATTTATTCAACATATCATATTATTTGGCTTTCGCGTAAATTGTACGACTGACCAGAGGGGGGTTTCTTTGTCGAAAAATCATCGTTTCTTACACCCTTTCAGCCCCCGGATGAAAATGAAAATTCTAAAAACTGTACTGCACAACCATAGGCACCACCAGCTATCCTCCAAAATATGATTTGGCTAGTGTGTAAAATGTAAGAGGAATTCTGGGAATCAGGTTTTTTTGTTTTTTTTGTGCTTTTTTTTTTGTGTTTTTTTTTTTTTTTATAAAAAAGCCCCCCGATTTTTTTTTAATACCTCTAGTATAAAATTTGAAAGTTCCGAAACCTTATTGTACATCTATAGGCTACCATTTATCGTATTCCAAAAGATTGATTGGTTACTGCTCAAAATAAAAGAGCAAACGAACGGACCAGGGCCACAATAATATATCGGCACTTTGTTTAATTTATATAGGTCTATAGATACATTGCTATTAAAAAGTGCAATTCAATCTCTATATACATGTAGTAACAAGCCGATTTTGAAATAATAGATGAAATATGCTGAACAGCAAGCTATCTTTGACAAAAATATTGATAACTGGATGAAGAAAATGGCGTACATCGTCCAGATATAGGGTCACGGATCTCTTCGAGACTTCGTAGTTATCTGCAATCCCACCGGTTTTTAACTGAAAAATAAAATGAACTACATACCGCAACTTAAAATAAAAATAAACACAGAAATATCTTCATTCAATGCATAAGAAAATTCTGCAAATAGTACAAAGTGACTACCTTTTTGAGATCGCCCTCTATGACTCGGAACCCTGTTGGAATTCCCACATCTACCACTGGCATATCTAGTTTCCGGTATCCTAGGTAACTATTACACAAGATAGAGGTAAATTCACAACTAAGGTAAACTAAAGATATTTTTACCTTTCTGACTCCACATCCCTTTTCATCAATGGAAGGGTGGATAGATAGGACCCCCCCCCCCCTATTTTACCACTTCTGATGCAATGTATCCCATGATATCAAGAAAATATAAAAGTCCAATGTCACTAGATGGGAGATTCCATGGTTTGTTTGGCATAATATTTCAGCTACCTACGATATATCATTTTGCAGAGGTGGGGGTGTCCCACATTGCGGAGTACCGGTTTAGAAAGCAATAATGAGGCAAAAAATGTTTAAATAGTTTTATCGAAAGGGTCACGACAAACAAAATCTAAATTCAAGCCCATTCTATATTTTTATTTCTAAACACATTCTACTTTGAAAAACTGACATACCTGACACATATTTCTAAGCACACCATTTGTTTGCTTGTTGAGGATCTCTTGGAACGAAAGGACAGGCCCCTAATTCTCGGGGCAAGACTCGGGACGTTGTATTTATCCGAGACTTCAGTAAACTCATCAGGATCTGCCATTGTACAATACCCACAGACATCACAATGGAGACTAGAAAGAACACGGGGAAACAGGACGCTAATTATGTAGATATGATTTCACAAATAGATACTCTTCGATCCAATAAACACCAATTATTTGTGCCAAGATTTAATTTCACAACGACCTTTCGATACATTGACGACGTTTTGTCTATTAATATAATGATTTTCATTCATAATGATATGTCGATTCAATACATTCCAGCGAACTAGAAATAAAAGCCATCACAGAGTCTTCCTCGTCTGCTTCGTACTTGGATATTTTATTGAACATAGATATTAACGGCAAACTAACATCTCAACTTCATGAAAAACGGGACGATTTCAGCTTCTCCATCGTTATCTTCACTGCATATACTAGTAGTGTGTATGTATCTCAACTTATTCGATACACATGAGCTTTTTCTTCGTATGATC
This sequence comes from Ostrea lurida, assembly GCA_903981925.1. Taxonomy (NCBI): domain Eukaryota; kingdom Metazoa; phylum Mollusca; class Bivalvia; order Ostreida; family Ostreidae; genus Ostrea; species Ostrea lurida. The sequence continues at coordinate 33,863 of CAJDSM010018906.1, forward strand.
CGTTTCTTAATTGAGGTAGCTAGGCTGCTTTACAAACAAGTTGTTGTTGTAGGAGTTTCAACAGTTATGTTGAAAAGCAGCATTTCGCAAATTCTATGGCCATTATAACGATTTATTTTGCTAATATAGCCTGCCATTGGGTCAAATGCTGTCTGATGTGTTTCATAGGAATTGTTAAGCCATTTTTCATACACTGATTTGACTACGGATTACTCCATTTACCTGATCAAGACAATGGGATCACGGCGGGTGTGGCCGGACGACAGGGAATGATTACTCCTCCTAGGCACCCGATCCCACCTCTGGTTGTGTATTCTATTTAGGTTTACGAGATTGATCACTGTTCGTTATCTCTGCCTTTATATAAAAACGACGACAGAAAGTAAAGGAGGGAAAGTGGGCGGGATGGAGAATACAGAATATACAAATACTAACTACGGAGTACGTAAACCACGGAAATCCGGATATTAGTGTATCATGCAGCATTAAAACTAGTCAGACTAAAGCCAGCTTCCACGATTTCATTGTGTCAGAAACTACTAACGCAGTGTAAATAGTACGACTTGGTTTTAGTCATCACCTCTATGCTGACAGAGCGCTCTGTGCGCGGAAGATGATGATATGTTTGAACCTCAGTTACGACAGATTTAGATTGGTAGAGACTGTTTTCTTCATTAAGAAGTAAAAGTACATATCATGGTGTTTCTAATGAGACCTTAAAAACAGATAGGGTTTGACATAATCAAGAATGGTCCTGTGCGTCCAGCTAATATACTTCCCTTAATACCTTCCTACAAAATAAGATAAACGTAAAACACCGAGGCCTCCCTTTCACCATCCTCAAATCATTGAAAGCCTCAATCATTGAAAGGATGAGGATGTAAAGGCAAAATAACGAACAGTGATCAATCTCGTAAGTCCAAAAGAATACAAAAACAAGAGTTGGACAAACACGGACCCCTGTACACACCAGAGGTGGGATCAGGTGCTAGGAGGAGTAAGCATCCCTGTTGACCGGTCACACCCGTCGTAAGCCCATAGTCTTGATCAGGTAAACGGACAATCCGTAGTCAAATCTGTTTGAAAAACGGATTAACAATGCTATGAAACACATCAGACAGCATTTGATTCAATGGTAGGTCATACTGATAAACTAAATTGTTTATAACGACCATAGGATTTACGAAATGCTGCCTTTAAACGTGACTGTTGAACCCTCTGCAACAACTTGTTTGTAAGTAGCCTGCCTCGATTCAAAAACTGATCATACGCAGAACAAGTCTTGTGTATCGAATAAGTTGAGACATACACACCATATGCAGGTGATGATGGAATATTGCTACAAAAATATGGAAGTTGACGATGGAGAAGCTGAAATCATCCGTTTGTCATAAATTATGAGTAGATAGTCTGCCGTTAATGTAATGTTCAATAAAATAATCTAATGCGAAGAAGACATGGAAGACTCTGTGATG
>CAJDSM010018906.1:35371-60150 GCA_903981925.1 Ostrea lurida
TCCTTTATTTCTAGTTCGTTGGAATATATGAATGAAAATCATTATAATAATTATTGATAGATAAAACGTCGTCAATATATCGAAATGTTGAATTAAAGGTCACTAGAGAATTGTTTTTATGTTGAAGCTTTTGAATGAATTTTGCCTCATAAGGATCTCATATATTTGGCAATTTCTTTTCTTTCCTTTTTTTTTTTTTAAATTTATCATAATCGTACAATAATTGATTAATTTTTAAAAAATGGCTTTTGCTCCTCATGTAATTTAGAGAACACTGGGATCAACGTCGAGAACATGCATCCACAGTTATAAGCCAGTAGTGTTTGTTGTACCATACTAACGCTTATAGTGTATATGTCTGTAAAATGGATTTTTTTTTCGTGTTTGCATTTGATTTTTGGGAACTTTCTCTTTCATTAAAATTCTGAACATGTAAATATTGCTGAATAACAGCTATAATGTGGTGTGTGTGTGTGTGTATTTAGCGTCTTTTAGTGGATAATGAATGAAGGGCCTTTGAATGCTTCCCAACTTCTATAGCTGCGGGACACTTGCCTTCTACCTCCTCTCCATTGTTAAAAAAAACTTGATACGCAATTTGAAAATAAATCGTAAAAATCGCGAGAGTTTTGACCAACTTTGATATTATTCATTGCTTTATATGAAAGCTGAATACACTAGTTTCAGCTATTCGGCTTATGGCTGAAGCAAAGTCCCTCAGTATCTGTCGGCGTTCTGTACTTACTCCTCAGGGGTGAGTCCCTTTTCTACCAGTAAGTCCAGTTTGACGGGCTTGTCGAACACTTCCACGCTGAATTTACACACATCGTCTTCAGTGACGTTCACGTTATATCGAACCTCCACATCCATCCGGGCAACTCCACTTCCACGAGAAACCACGCCCAGTTTTCCATTGACGGGAATCTTTTGTATAAAAACAAGAATTATTTTACAATTTGAGATGCAACTTGCAGTTGCTGAATAAGATTTTCTAAAATGAGTTTGCATGCAGCTAATGTAAAAAGGTAAGAAATATACTACTTACACATGGATTGTTTGATACATTTTTCAAGATAGGAAATGCTTTTATTTCATTTTCCAATTGAATAATACATGTACGCACATTATTGACAGACTTTTGAACCAATGCGATCGCGTTGTGACAATACAGGTGCCCTGGAATGCGAGTCGGCCAGTGCTGGACAGAGAAATGTTGAGGTTGATGTCTCGGGCATACGTCCTGATGTTGTATAACGACAGGGCATGGAGAGCAACTACAGTATCCTGCAAAAATATCTAAATCAACCACTGCCCAAGAAACAGATTCATACAAATGCAAATAAGGTTACACCATACACTGATTTACACCTTTTCTTTATTCTTTAATTCATGTTAGTTTTCTGTGAAATCAATTCCATTAAACAATTGCTATATCACCTGTGTAGAAACAAATTCCTTGGACGACTGCCGTTTGTCCAGTAACCACTCCACGATATTTTTACTGTATTCCAAATCGTTGAGTTGTAACTGTGCAAGAAGAGCATATGACGTCACTTCCACATTAATGGAGGGAGTGTTTCTTTTGTACCATGGAGATGTGTACAGCTGGCTAGTATTAACGGTCTCTTCTTCCCAATACCTGAATCCTAAGAGAGCAAACAACCTTACACTCCCCAGCTAGCCTACATGATTCTAGCGTTACGTGCAGGTAACTTATTTAAACGGTACTTACATATACAAACCAGTAACATGCGTTGTTAGTTATACATAATTTTATTTCACAATACACATGGAAGTTTTCATCAGTTTGTGCAGGTTGAATGATAATTAGAATCCTTCCATCACTGAGATCTTAAACTGCAACCAGTATTGAATGCAAGGAAATTATAGGAATTCAGTCGTCTCCTTAGACGTTTTGTATTATCTTGGCAATTTGGTGTCAACGGTCTTAAAGAGTAAATTTTCCCCTCGTAAAAACGACTTTAGAATAGTATTACCTCCACTAAAATGTCTATAGACTTGGCTTTCCAGGAAAAATATCCTGTTCTAGTATGTACAATTACAGAATGAGTTTCCCCATAGTAGATTGTGTTATTGGGTTATGATCCAATAACATACTTTACATCTTTATCTAGACTTTCCAAGTAATAAAACCAACATGCCCCAGGATTACAACAAAGTGGAATTCATTGAAGTAGTAATTTCAAAGTAGGTCAATGTCAAGGTCATAAAGTTAACAAATATGGTGCCAATGGAAAGTTGAAGATAACAAACCATGTTCAATATCATAATCTAAACGGAATATAAATTAAGAGTTGGGCAAACACGGAACCCTTGATATACCAGAGGTGAGATCAGGTGCCTAGGAGGAGTAAGGATCCCCTATTGACCGGTCACACCCCACTATGTGTCCTTTATCTTGATCAGGACAACGGGACAATCTTAAGTAAAATCAGTGTATGAAGAACGGCCTAACAATTGATATGAAACATGTCTGATAGCATTTGATCTAATGACAGGTTGTATTGGCAAACTAGTTCATTATAACCACAATAGAATTTGCGAAATTATGACTTTTAACGTGATTGTTGAAACCCCTGCAACATCATCTTGTTTGTCGGTAGCCTGTCTCGATTTAAAAACTGATCATACGCAGGACAAGCTCTTGCATATCGAATTAACACGATATGTGGGGAAATTAACGATTGGGAAGCTGAAATCTTCCCCATAAAGTTGAGTTGTTCGTTTACTGTAAGCATCAATGTATAATAAGATATAAAAGTACAAAGCAGATGTGGAAGACTGTACGTGGGACCTTTTATTTCGAGTTCACTGGAATATATCGAATCGACATATGAATGAAAATGATTAAATATCGATACATATTAATGCCAAGCTACGTCTCATAAGAAATGAAACATGCTAAAAATGAATGCAGTACTAAAAACGATTTAAAAGATATCGCTTGATATTTTATATTCTAAAAGTAGGTGAAGGGTCAACGTATAGGTCATCCGGTCAAATACGTTGGTACCAATGGAAAGGTCTTGCCACAAGATGTGTTTGAAAAACACTGATATACTTGTACCTGGATTACAACAAAGTGGAAAAGTAAGACATTGTAGTCAACATTTTTGTAGCGATACCGAGAATGAGAATATTTTTGATTTAGTTTATTTTTTGAGGTATATTTTGTGGTCACAAGGTCAACAAATTTGTCACCAGTGGAAAGGTATTCTCACAAGGAATATGAAAGCATGGCCTCTTCCTAGGACCTTAACCCCTCTGTCTGGGGCCTCGAACTTCACAATTTGGGTAGAGGCATTTATGAATATAATGTGGAAGTAGGGATAAAGATTTTCAAAGATTTAGTACAGGTTCACTATATGGCAATATTGGCCCGCTCTAGGACCTGAACCCCTGACCCACGGACGACGAATTTCGCAATTTTGGTAGAGGAATCCATGGACACCATAACTTTCTCCTACATGTGTAAGAGTAAAGAAGAGTTTTGAAAATACTGTGTATTTTACTATTTTTGTATATTTGGACAGGCCCCTGAGGCCCAAGGGTTGGTAAGGTCATAAATTCCACAATTTATATTCCTCGATCTTATCCTAGAGATGCTTCATACCAAACATGGTAACAATTGGCTTTATAACTTTCAAGAAGCTAAAAAAAGTAAAGTTACGTTGGTAACTGACGACGATTAATTGCAACCGAGGAAAGGGTGGCGTAAAAAATATGCTATTCTGCCGTAACAGCGACTGCACAGCCACTGCCGTGACCAGGATTCGAACCTGGGTTGTCGCGGCCACAACGCGAAGTACTAACCACTATACGATCACGGCTATTTGAACAGCTGTTTGACAGTAATTTAAAGAACGAAGCGTTTAAAGGTAATGTGACCTATATATAAACTGATTAATCAATATACACCTGTTGAAATTCATTAAAGTCGTTCGACTCTGTATAATTAAAGGGAAGAAAACGGCATATATAATGAACTTTTGACAATCGTTTAGCATTTATTTATCCAAAGACATATCTCTGGATTATCAGTAAGATTATATTCCATTAGAATTGATGTCATAGATAAGAGGTTTCATATATAGAGACACGTACTGTAGTTACAATATCTTTATAGAATCTATATTGAAGTATATAAATTATTCAGTGTAAAATCGTAGCTATAAATAGTTTTAAATGTGCATAAATATGACCCTGTAATTACCGTCAATTCCAGTGCTAGAGAAGAAAGTATTCTTTGCCAGAAGTTTAAGTCTGCGGTTGACTGCATGCACTCTAGAACTGTTTGACAAGGCAAGAGCGTATGCTGTAATGGCGAGGGAATAAGGCCGTCGAGCGTAAAACAGGTTCGTCTCCAAGTACTGCACCGCCCTCTGTATCCCTACGTCTGCTCCCTGTGAACGACAGCACGTGAGAAAGGCTACAGCTGCACGAGATTCTTGTATTTCATCATTACTATAAAACACTAGCTGCGTTCAACAGGCGCATGCAAATTGCGGCGGGGAGTTTGACTTGTATTATTACTGATCACTATTAAGGTATGCTTCACTTTCTCAGACTTTGTCAATTACTAGATGTATTTGTTATCTATTATTAATATATTTTAATTATCAATATATTCTTTCGTCAATTTTACTTTGGTAAATATTATTCGCTCAAATACCCACTCGCCACTACTTGATTAGAACGTACATACAAATTACCTCGAGTTTGCTGCTGCATTCTTTGATGGAGATTAGGATGAAAGCAGTTCTGGAAATATCACCAATATTTCCTCCCTGGAAAAGAGATGCTAATAAATCATATTCTACTGGGGAAAAGATTATGGAAATGTTGCATTCATATAAGTAGGGGGAAATTGACGACGACGAGCTGAAATCGTCCCGTTTGTCATAACGTTGATTCGTTAGTTTGCCGTTAATGTCTATGTTCAATAAAATATCATTTAATTTTATTTTAAGTGATTACCTAGCGCCGATTCTGATTGGTAAAACACCTTTTAAGAATTGAGGTGATTTTTTCGATCACGTACTGAACAACAATTAAAGTCTAATGAGCATTATTTTGCTGTTGTAATATGAATTAAATGATAAGAAAAAAATCTTATATTTTTTCGGGTGATGTGCAGGTTATCACGAAATTTTAGACGGTAAATACTTTACAATTCAATGCGCTTCGCTTCGCGCATTGATACAGTTTTACCATCCAAATTTCGGCGATACCTGCATCACCCGAAAGAAAAATGTAAGATTCATTTATTATATTCAATTGCAAGTATGAAGCAGAGGTAGAATTTTTATTATCTGAACATTGAGTCACATTTAACAGTTAGAATATTCAACAGTCAGTATTATCGATTTAAGTTCGATGTTTTGATTCAGAATGCACATTATTTCATAAACGTGCATAAAAATTCAAAATACACTTGATATTACGGGTCACGTGTTAAAAAAATCTGACATTAAGCAATTAAAAATTACAAGTCAAAGGTAATGAAAACCTTGCTTGCATGCATAAAAAGATTTATCTACTAGTATATAACAGGGCTTATCCGAAATTCTCTCAATAAATGTTTAGAAAACGATCAAAATGATACGGATTAATTTTGACACCTGATGATGAACTCGAGCAAATCTTGCATCTTTTAAAATGGTCAATCAAATCTTACTAGCATTTCTTTATGATAAATTGGCGATTCGTCATCGAACGCTCCGTCCGGTCGTTGTTTGGATAATATATACCGGATCCCAGAGCACACTATCTGGTCATCAATGTGATAGTACTTCTGCGCTTCGCAAAGTACCCTCAGTACAAAGGCAGTCAACCTAGAGGGCAATTAAACAAAAGGCTAAAACGACTTCAAAAGTATAGTCATATCATGAAGGATGAACGGCACTTAATTTCGCTACGGATGCGCAAACATACCACGTACTTGAGGGTTTATGTGGCCATATTGCAAAAGATCCATTAGTTTTCCGAAAGCGAAGTAATTTCTGGAAACCTATATAAATGAAAGCACTGAAATCACACAACGTTTTTAGAAGGTAGTTGTTCCGAAACATCAGTCCGTACTGAATGATATGGAAGACATAGTACCTCTACTAATAAGACGCTGGCCACGTAGATTATGGTGATCTCGAATTTGGTTTGTTCCGTACAGATACTTCAGGGCGTACACTATTGGCGCCAACGTTATCATCGTCTGCTCTCCACATCCATGAGGAATTCGATTCAACATTTGGTCAACGTCATTAATAACCGTCATCACAACCGAGTCCATAATGTTTCCTATAGATGAATAAGGAAAAGTTATTTTGCTCCTTGCATTTTCCGGGGCCAACATAGCAAGCTGCTTCTCTGCCATTACAACAGAAAGGAAATCTTTCTAAATGTTGGACTGAATATTAGAATTCTCACCTGTAGCAGCTGCTTGGCATTGACCAGTTCCTGGAATTGTATCTTGTGGAAGAAAAAGATCTACATCCGTCTTTTGCAACCCCAGGGTCGACTGTGGATGTGAAACTGTCAAAGACGCTAACATATTAAACAAGAGGCCCATGGGCCACTCGCTCACCTGAACACTGCTTCACTAAGAAGAGCTAGTAGCAACTTTAATCCCCTATTGGTGCCCACCCAACCCTCGGAGGGGATTAACAACCTTGAATCTCCACTAATCCGAAGCTTTCATATAAATTTCAACTTTTCTGGCCCAGACTGGTTCTTGAAAAGAAGAGTTAAAGATTTTCCTATATAATCATATGTAAAACTTTGATCCTCATTGGGCCCCATCGTACCCCGGGGTCATGATTTGAACAAACTGTGAATCGCACTATATCAGGAAGCTTTCATATATAAATTTCAGGCTTTTCTGGCCCAGTGGTTCTGAGAAGAAGATTTTAAGATTTTTCCCTATATGATAATATGTAAAACTTTGATCCCCTATTGTGCCCCATCGTACCCCCGGGGTCATGATTGAACAAACTTGGAATCTCAACTATATCACAAAGCTTTCAATGTAAATTTCAGCTTCTGGCTCAGTGGTTCTGAGAAGAAGATTTTTAAAGATTTTCCCTGAATAATCATAATGTAAAACTTGATCCCCTATTGGGGCCCCATCGTACCCCCGGGGTTCATGATTGAACAAACTTGAATCTGCACTATATCAGGAAGCTTTCAATATAATTTCAGCTTTTCTGGCCCAGTGTCTTGCAGAAGGAGATTTTTAAAGATTTCCCCTATATAATCATATGTAAAACTTTGATCCCCTATGGGGCCCAATCGTACCCCCGGGGCATGATTGAACAACACTTGAATCTGCACTATATCAGGAAGCTTCATATCATTCAGCTTTTTCTGGCCCAGTGGTTTGAGAAAGAATTTTTTTAAAAAGATTTCCTATATAATCATATGTAAAACTTTGATCCCCTATGGGGCCATCGTACCCCCGGGGGTCATGATTGAACAACTTGAATCTGCACTATCTCAGGAAGCTTCATATACATTTCAGGCTTTCTGGCCAGTGGTTCTTGAGAAGAAGATTTTTAACAATACCACCACCCTATTTTTGGATTTTCGTGATTATCTCCTCCCTTGATGGGGGCCTGGTTCTTCAATTTGAACAAACTTGAAATCGCCCTTCACAAGGATGATTTGTACCAAGTTTGGTTGAATTGGCCCGAGCGGTTCTTGAGAAGAAGTCGAAATGTGAAAAGTAACAGAACAGACGGACGGACGACAGACGGACGACGGGACAAGCAGCATCAGATAGCTCACTTGAACCTTCGGTCAGTGAGCTAAATAAGTTTAAAATGGTACATGAAACATACCGTTTTAAAAAAAATTGAATGCATGGTACTGTTACGCGAAGATTCCTCGAGAATCTGTCATCCCTTTTTTGAAGAAGGATCGACCAGAACGAACTGTTTTGCCTCTCTCCCTTCCCTCAATGTCCTATAAAAAATAAATACAGGCTGAAAGCTAGCAGCCACTAACTCAGCAGGCATTAAGCCCGTAGAAGCTAGCAACCAATAAGCGAAAATTCATCGAAGTACTGAAAGTACTCGTAGAAAAATATTTATTTTGAACCATTTTCAAAGCGATTTTGTCAATTAAACTCATGTTTTCAATTAAAAATGTCAATAACAACACATCATGAACAACTAGGCTCAATGGGAAGCTTACGCTTTAATCGGAAATTGAAATGCATATTCATAATTGGTAATGAAAATGCTTGAATAGCATAAAAATATACTGTTCATCATTACTACACTCTATAGTAAAAGGAAGGAGGAAATATCATGGATAACAATTGGAGAGGGTCTATTGGGTACCCATGCATAGAAAGATAGGTCCGAATTACCCGGAAGTGTGGCTAATAGCTCACCGGAACTTTGGACATTTTTTCGCAACTTACCGACCATAAAGGGGTTTAATGACGCCTTGTAGACTTATTCTTTGAAGACAAGACGGAATGATACAGGGCAAGGTACAGGACCCCCCAGGGCTACATTTCCCTTCAGTTGTGGGGCTGTAGTGGTACCACCCGTGAACTCCCGGGGGTCGGGACGATTCGAGTCTCTAAACCACTCTATACGTAAACAGGAAGGTAGGAAATTTATGGATAACATAGAGGGTCCTATTGGTATCCATGCCATAGAAATTAGGTCTCTGATACCGAACTGTGTATACGTCACCTGACTTTGACATTGTTCACAAACTTACCGACCATAAAGGGTATAATGACGGCTTGGAGGAGCTTATTCTTTAAGCAAGACGGAATTACTATCAGGCAAGTGCAGGACCCCCAGGGCTATCATTACCCACGTTCATTTGGGCTGTAGTGGTACCACCGGTGGCTCCCGGGGGTCGGGGACCGATTGTGCGAGTCTCTATCTTCACCTACTACGTAAAAGGAAGTAGAAATATTTCATTGGATAACATAGAGGGTCCTATTGGGTACTCCATGCCATAGAAAGATTAGTTGCGATACCCGGAAATGTGGTATACCAACCTGAACTTTGAACATTTTTTCGCAACTTACAGACCAAAGGGGCTTTAATGACGTTGTAGAGCTTTATCTTGAAAGACAAGACGATGATTATCAGGGCAAGGTACAGGACCCCCAGGGCATCATTTCCACTTTCAGTTTGGCCTGTATGTACCACCCGGTGGCTCCGGGTCGGGCCGATTTCGAGTCTCTAAATCCACTCTATACGTAAAAAGGGAGGAAAATATAATTCATTGGATAACATAGAGGTCCTATTGGGTACTCCATGCCATAGAATAGTTAGGATCTCTGATACCCGGAAGTGTGGTATAGCTCACCTGAAAACTTGACATTTTCGCAACTTAACACGGTCTGGTTAGTTGTTTTGTTTGGTTCGTGTTGGTACCGACCTAATAATAAGGGTTTAAGACGCTTGTAGAGATTATATTCTTTGAAGACACGACGGAATGGACTATCAATGGCAAGGTAGGACCCCAGGGCTAGTCATTTCCCATTTTTCAGTTTGGGGCGTAAGTGGTTACACCCGTGGCTCCCGGGGCGGGAACCGATTTCGAGTCTCTATCTCCCTCTGATTAGTAAAAGGGAGAAGTAAGGAAATATCGATTGGTTAATCATAGAGGGTCCTATTGGGTACACCAAATGCCATAAAAATATTAGTCTCTGATACCGCGGAAGGTGTGGTATAGTCACCTGAACTTCGACATTTTTCGCAAACTTACACGACCATAAAGGGGTATAATACGCTGGTAGAGCTTATTTCTTTGAAGACAAGACGAATGAACTAGGATACAGGGCAAAGGTAGTCAAGACCGGCCCGAAGTTGGCAGCTCAATGATTCGCACTTTCAGTTTGGGGCTGGGGAGTGGTCACCACCGCGGTGGCTCCGGGGTCGGAGCCGAGTTCTTCGAGTCTCTATCGTAATCCACTCATACAGGATGAAAAGGAAGTTAGACAATATTCATTGGATAAATAAGAGGCCTATTGGGTCTCCATGCAATAGAAATATAGGTCTCTGAATACCCGGAAGTGTGGTATAGCTCACCTGAACTTGACATTTTTCGCAACTTACCGGACAGTAAAAGGGGTATAATGACGGCTTGGTGAGCTTATCTTGAAACAAGACGGAAGAGCTATCAGGGCAGTGGTGCACGGATCCCCCGGGCTATCTTTTCCACTTTCAGTGGGCGTGTAGTGGTACTAACCGTGGCCCGGGGGTCGGAGATTTCGAGTCTGCTGATATTCCACTCTATATCACGTTAAAAGAAGTGATTGAAATATTTCATTGGATAACAAGAGGGTCCCTATTGGTATCCATGCCATAGAAGATGAGGTCCTGAACCGGAGTGTGGTATGAGTCACCTGAACTTGACATTTTTTCGCAACTTAACGACCGAAAGGGGTTTAAATTAATTTAATACGGCTTGTAGGCTTTATTCTTTGAAGAAAGAACGGAAGACTACAGGGCAAGGGTACAGGAACCCCAGGGGCTATCTTTCCCACTTTCAGTTGGGGCTGTAGTGGTACCTCACCGTGGCTCCCGGGGGTCGGGGACCGATTTCGAGTCTCATAGGTCCACTATGACGTAAAATGTAGAGAGGAGAAGAGAGGGCTAAGACTACAGACTAGACCACAACTGCTGCATCACAGTGAAGAGTCGTACATTTTGAAGATACAGTTAGGTCTGCTGATTACCCGGAAGTGTGGTATTTATAAAACTTGAACGCACTGTCTATACTGCCCGAAACTTAACGAGAGAGAAAAAGAAGAGAGTAGTCTTGTACGAAGGCTTATTCTTTTGGGAAGTCAATGACGGAGATGACTATGCAGGCAAGAGAGGAGTCATGAAGACACACGGCGCTATTCTCAGTGTCCCGCTTTCAGTTTGGGGCTGTAGGGTACCACCGTGGCTCCCGGGGTCGGGACCCGATTTCGAGTCTCTATCCAGATCGACTGCGAGTATTGAAAAGATTATAGAGCAGGTACGTATGAGAGGACTAAGTCGTTTAATCATAGCGGGTCCTATGAGATTTATACCAACCCACACACAGGCGCATATTGACAGTAGAATAACACGCCGAGAAAGTGTGGTTAAGGAATGAGACACCGAACTGTCTCTGTCAACTTTTCGCACACTACAAACATAAAGTGAGTTTTGATAAGCTGCTTTAACGTTTTATTCTTTGAGGATCAAGTGAAAATAGATATCAGGGTAAGGTACTCATCCTAGAACTGCATTTCTGCTTTCAATTTGGGGCTGTAGTGGTAACCACCCGGTGCTTCCCAAGAGTGGGGACATGACGTATTCACACCACACATCAGACTATACCCACAATTCAAGTAGAAAATAAAAATAAACTCGATATGGCTGAAGAGAGACAATATATATCAATGCAGCAAATAATATATCTAATGTATAACTGAAGTAAGTAGCAGCTCAACTGAAATTTGAACAGGCATTAGGGCTTTAAAAGATTGCTTGTAAAGCTTTTTCTTTTAGTACAAGACGGATGCTATGGGCAAGGTACAGACCCAGGGCTATCTTCCCGCTTTCATGTTGGGGGCTGTAGTGGACCACAGGTGGCGCCCGGGGTCCGGGAGCCGATTCGAGTCTGTATCTCCAACTCTATACGTAAAAGGAAGTAGGAAACTATCATGTGGATAACATAGAGGTCCTATGGGTACTCCAGTTGGCCCATAAAAGTATCTAGGTCTCTTGATACTCCGGAAGTGTGGTATAGCTCACGCTGAATTTGGGACATTTTTCGCAACTTACGACCAAAAGGGTTTATATGTACGCGTTGCGAGAATAGGAAGGCTTGAGTCTCAGAGACAGAGAATGGGAGTTATCAGGAGACAAGAGTGTACACGGAACCCCCAGAGGCAACACATTTCCCCCTTTCAGTTTGGGGGCTGGTATGTGTAGGGACCAACCGGTGGGCTCCGGGGGTGTCAGGGGACTGATTTACGGAGTTCTCTATCTCACATCTCTAACGTAAAATGAAGTAGGAATACTCATTGGATACATAGAGGGCCTAGTGGGTAACTCATGTCAGTCTGCCATTAGAGTCAATATTAAGTAAAATATCCAAATAAAAGCACATCTTCAGATTCTGTGGTGTCCTTTATTTCAAGTTCGTCAGGATATAATCAAATGGACATTAATTGTAAGAATTATGATGTTATTGATACAGACCACTGCTATACCTATAAGTAAGTTAAGGACACGGCAAGTTTTGTGTTTTATCCGCGTAACCACGTTCTGAACAATTCGCTTCATGAATGCATATAAAAATAAGCTGCCAATAAGGGGGGCACAATTAACGCCATTAGGAATACCACAGATTTGTGAACAACATGGTCTCCAAGGGACGGACTACATAAATAGTATCTTATAAGAAACCCAAGCAGCTCTTAATAGTCTTCTTAGAGACATGTGGGGCAATCAGAGGGTTTCTGAAAAAGTGTATCTTGTTCCCAATGACGCAGAAACTTGTATTTCGGGTGCCGTTTTTGTTCAAAAAGAACAAATTAGACCAGATTGATATAAAATAAGTTATACGAACTGAGACCTAATTTTCAAAGACTACAGAATTAGAGGTATATACTTGTAATAAAATTTCCATTGTTTTTCTCAATGATATAATTACAATTTGTAACAGCCCGTGGGGATCCGGGCTAGAATAGGTCCTCAGCACCTCTTGCTTGTCGTAAGAGGCGACTAAATGAGGCGGTCCTTGGATAAGACCGGGGAAACTGAAGTCCCGTGACACAAAATGATTAAGCAATGTACGTTGAATGTTGGTAATGTGAATTTACCCCCACTCCACCCCTACCCCCTCATAATTAGCAAAATTAAAGATTTAAAGTCAATTTATATTTTACAGAAACATTTTGAGAAAGATACCTGCATAAACCAGGGACAGATTCTAATTTGAAAAGGGGGTAAAACTCAACCCACGCCCAAACCTAAGGAGGGGGGGGGGGCAAGGCCACACTAAATCTAAATAAAATCTTCGTTAAAATGTTCAACCAAAGAGTGGTTTACATCACGTCTGAGTCCCTGTAGATCCGCGACTGTTTATGGTTGTATCTTCAGATGCTGATCATTGTGAATATTAATGAGAAGAGTCCCAATGTGTAAGATCGCAATATAACACATTCTGTTAGATAAATCAAAGTCAATACTGTTGTCAATAAGCCTAAGTCATTGTTGAAAATATTGTCATTGAATCGAGATGGTCTTAATTTTCCCACGTACTGTCTCGCAAAGAATGATATCACATACAGTTTTAATTTCCATATTATCCATCGGTCCGGTAGCCTCAATTTTTGTTCAATCGCATTATTTAGCCGTGTTAGAGCTGACCGACACGATTGAAGATGATGATCTACTCGGGTATTATTTCGATACGTCTCTGATAATGTGCGCGCTCATGTGTCAAGACAAATGCACGTGTTTCGGATATCACAAAGCCGGTAGATGTCGCCTTCGTGGCCAATGTCTCCTCGAATCCGAGGTAGGATGGCAGTACTTTCGTAAAGTGCAAGGTGAGGCAAAATTTCATTTTAATATAATAATTTCATGTGCAATAGCAGATCCAAAAAAATGTCAAAAAAGAAAGGCAACCCAAGTTTGTATTTTTTCCACTCAAGAAAGATCGTGGAGTGAAGACAGAACCCAAAAATGCCAAAGTATATCATATATATATATATTTTTAGAACATGCTATACTTGAACATTTCTTTGCGGGGTGGGGTGGGGTGGGGTCTGTCATAGGAGTTAAGGTAGGGGTGGGGTTGTTGCAAATCACGAAACCCCGTTTCTTACGATAGCGACATGAAGTTACATGTTAAATTGTCCATCATTTCACATTTACACGTTAACCTAGTACCTCCCTTTTGTATTAATCCTCGAACACATTGACTGTCAACGTGTACTCAGAGAGAGGAATCCCGTACTGTCTGTGTTTACACGATAACGTCTCAGGGACGCGGTGTCACCGTGTACTATGTGACAATGTCGAAACTCGAATGGAGGGGATCATGGACGACGTAAGATTTATCACTGTTGTATCTTTGTTACTCTTAACCTTCTCTATCGTTGATTATTTACTAATTTGTGGAGATATAATTGCGGAGAGAGAGAGAGAGAAGAGACGAAGAGAGAGAGAGAGAAGGGATGAATGAGATGAGAGAGAGATGAGTACTAGAGAGAGAGGGAGAAGAGAGAGAGAGGAGAGGACGAGAGAGGCCAGACCAGACAGACAGGGAAGAGAGTTATAGAGAGAGAGTAGATGAGAGAGAGAGACCAGGACAGCAGGACAGACAGACAGACAGACAGACAAGACAGGGGAGAGAGTAGAAGTATAAAGGAAGACGAAGAATGATATGCGAGAGATGAGATGAGAGAGTAGCGATGAGAGGAGACAAAGTAGAGAGAGAGAGAGGACGGAAGAAGAGAGAGAGATGAGAGGAGCAGCTGAATATACAATGATATAGTGATCAAATTAAGAATGCAACAACCAATTTCCTATTATTCATTAGAATTGACTGTTATTACAAGGAAAGAAAATAAAGTATGAACGAGAATCTCGCTATTACATCAATAAATCCGAAAAGTGAGAATGTAACATCTGCACCTGAGACACAAAAAATGTAAAACACGTAAGACCTACAGGGAAAATTTTTGGCAATTTAAATACAGGAACAAATTTTGAACTATAAATATTAAAATTTTCCTTTTTGTAAGAATTTTTGTCGATGTGTTAACTCCAGAGATACTTTCGTATTTTAAAAAATAAATAAATGGCCGAAAATATTTAGTAACAAATGTATGAAAAGTCAATTCCTAGTCCAAAAGAACACATACATAAATCGGATGGTGTTAGATCAAACATCTGAACCTTCGACGAAAGCAGAAGCAGGATCAGAAGCGCCGTTGGAGAATGCACATCCTTCCGCCGAAGCCGCCACACCCTCTCAGCCAATTAGTCGATATACAAACAAAACGGGGTCACCGTCACTCACAAGTAATTGTATGTCAAATCTGTAGTGTATGAAAACGGACTATCAAGTTCCAATGAGAAATAGCCGAAAACATATCAGAGTCAACATATTTTACGATTCCTACCGAACACTCTGCAACGCAGATTGACGATGGTCATGTATTGTATATCGAGACCGATGAGAATTTGACGATTCAATGATTGACTTTTTTACTATAACGAGATTCTTTTATAACCCTGCAACATCAACTTTTTGGTTAGTAGTTGGCCTCGCTTTAAAAAAATATCATACGCATGGCAATGCCCTTTGCTGTATCAGAATTCCATACTGTATCCGACAACAACACCATTAAGCAGAGTGATAGGTGTTACTTACTACATCAAAAAAAAGGATTAAGTTGACAAAATGCCAAAGTCTCGAAGTCATTCACGTTATCATATATTAACTGTAGTCAGTTGCCATTAGGTCAATATATAGAAGTAAAATATCCTAATTGTAGACATCGTGCAGCATTCTTTGTCGTTGTATTTTCAAGTTTCGTCGAGATCTTATAAAATGCGACATAATATGTGAAAATTTAATGATAGTTAATATACATAAGTTATGTCTACAGTATACCATATAGTAAAGGTTGAAGACACTGCAAAATTAAACAAAAAAAGTTGTTTGAATTTGTATCCATCGTTTATTCAAAACTACTCTAGATAATCCGGTGACACTGTTTACAGCAATAACGTTAAGATGAAAATCTCTGATTTTAATTTACTGATGCTGCGTCCTTTCGTCGAAGGTCGTGTGCCTACACTCGATTTCGTATAGTGTTTTTTCATTACTATTAGATTCGTTTCATACTTTGTTACTTCCCAGTGGTGTTATATTTATCTCTTAAGTTCGTCTTGATCATAAAGACGCTTCTACTCGCTCTCAAAGCTGATAAAGACAAACATCTGGATGATCGAGATTACTTGTGAGGAGAATTTATTAAAACAAATTTCATAGAAAGTTTATTCTTTGAATGAGTTTAAAAAAATATTGTTCATGTATTTGAAGTAAAAGTGCAGTATCTCAAAAAGATATACACATGCAGTAGATCACGTATTTGAAAAAAATGATATTAGGTTTACTGATTTTAAACCTGTGGCTCTTCGTTTGTCAAAATGAACGATAAATCTTATGTTCCTGTTTAGGTTATACTGAAACGGACGGACGGATCTGTAGATTTTACCAAGAATTGGGACGCCTACAAGAAAGGATTTCGGGTAATCATAGCGGCATGCCATCGGAGGTATTGGACTTGGTAAGCGGAGATGTTATTTTTTTTTTTCATTAAAACAATAGGTTTATATTGACTCATGTTGGTCTCATACACAAACGGCCACTAGTGATTAAAGTAAATTTAAATACTTAGTTATCATATATCTAGATTGTTTATCATTGTAATCTTATAACAATGTAAATGTAAAGAAAACGAACAATGACCAATCTCGTAAGTCCCAAGTAGAACACAAAAATAAGAGCTGGGCAAGCACGGACTCCCAGGTGCCTAAGAGGAGTAAGCATCCCCTGTTGACCAGGGCTGTGTTGTCAAACTTCTAACCTTTCTGCTATCATATTCAAATTGACAAAAAAAATAAATTGTTCCAGACCTGTGCTCTATATATATTTTGGACATTTGATTAAAAAATGCGGTGATTTTAAGCTAATTCTTGTTTGTCATAATATTCCATTATGTTTCGGGAAGTAGATTCTAGATACACTAATTGTAAAACTCCAACATTTTTACCACTCTTTAGCAGAAAATAATTCGTCGAAATTCCAATTCTAATTTTGCCCATTTAGAGAGTAAATTTTGACCCTTCGTGGGTCTACTTATTTATTTTCAAAGCATACGGTAAATACTTTTGTATTGATATGTTATGTCAATTCATATTTACGCCAAACCTTTACATTCTGATTCGACAGGGAATGAAATGATCCATCTACTGACGTCACAGGACCCTTCTCTGTTGTACGTAATGATCACGCACGTCAATGGCACTACATTCTATCAAACATATAACGGATTTTCCATCGCTAGTGAAGATGATGGCTACAAACTTGCTATAGGGGACACCTCAGGAACTCTAGGTAATTACTTAATTCATGAGTTGTTAATGTGACCTGGATTTGAAAATCTGTATAAGAGAATTTAATACGAATTTCACGATTTGCTTAATTCACAAGGCGGAATTGAAGTATACGATTCGCATAGCCTCCAAGCATAATAAATCTTTAATGTGTTTTGAAAATTATCGATTTTATATGCAACAAAACGTGCAGTAGAACTCCTTTACATCGGGCGATTAATTTTGTACCAGTATCTAACTCAGGCTGACGTTAAGGAAACCTTGCAATTAACATAAGTGCGATAAATCAAACACAAGTTTGGAAGGTAAATTAACAATTTAAAACCAAACTGGATGCATCTATTGTAGTAATTGGTTCAACAATGCGAGTCAAGCAATCGCAATGGTCAGATAAAATTGAATCATCACGTGCTTTGAATCATGTGACCAGCTAAATATATGGCATGCGTTTATGATACACTAAAAGTGCCATAGAACAAGGCAAGGAAATTATTAAATCAATTGTAGTAGTCAATGCAACTTATGAAAAACAAATCTCTACTCGACATTTATCTGAGTAGGGAAGACCCAAATATCCTGTATTTTTTGAGGATATAGTTAGAAAAAAAATATACTATGGAACTTTAAATGAATTGCACTCTTTACCACCGGATTAATACAAAATTTATTCGAAAGTAAAACCCATCCTCCACATTTCAAGCAACCGAGGGTTTGATAAAAATGTATGCCAAATATTTCCTCAAACACATTGAACCGCAAGCCCTTAATGCTATGCATTTAAAAATGGTACATGATATAATTACCATTTCCCCATCAAAGCTACTATACAAGACTGTATGTCATGACGTCATTTTTCATTGTGACCTCATTTGGCATGTAGTGCATTTAGGTACTTTTCTATACAGCTCTGTCAATTTCCTAGGGTTTCCTTAACGTCGCTGAGTAGTATAAAATTTAAAAAAAAATCGCCGATGAACGGTAATCCCGTTTACTTTATTTCGACTAAGGGCGCACAGCTGGTCTAACCGGTGAACAGAAGAAGTGTATTCCTCCATGGCACCTGGTTCTGCCTTCTTTTTTTGTCGGAGGCTCGTGTTGCCCTACAAATGACTTCGTGTACATATGTTTTGAGGGATTATGAGTACTTTTAACACGATTTTATGCTGTTAAACGAGGATATTTTGTGCAAATGTATTTAAGCGCCATCAGCAAAACATTGTGGCGCAAACTTATTTTAGTGCAACGATACAACCCGGTTAATAATTTAATGTCAATGAAAACCTTTTGGCGCACAACTTGATTTAGTGATATTGTACATCTACGCTAATGGCGCTAAAGTGAATAGTTTGCTAAATATTATATATAAGTTTTATAGTATTAATAATGTTTTAAAACTATTGGAAAAGAGAAAAAAAACTGACTTCACTGTCAACATGGTTCATTGTAAATATATATGCTGTGTTTCACTGTTTAAAGAAAATCAAAATTTAAATTTTGAATTAATTTAAAATTCATAATTCAATATAAGTAAAACTCCTAAAATGAAAATAAATTTTGAAAATATTTAACAACAGGTGATTCAATAATGCCAGGGGTCAACCCGAAGCTGAATCTGGATGGAATGTTGTTTAGCACCGTGGATCGGGATCAGGATGCAGATAATATGAACAACTGCGCCTCAATCTACAGGGGAGGATGGTGGTTCAATGCCTGCCATTACGCTTTCCTGACAGGTCCCTTTATGTCGTCAGACTGGTTCAAGCCTTGGTACCCATTATTTACCCATGGCAACAAAGTCCAAGCTGTCATCATGATGACAAAGAGAGAAAGTGGAATTACGGAGATAAGTGGAATTTAAATACACGTGCTCAGTACGACGTCACAAAGGAAAAACGTGACGTCATAATGAACTAATGGATACTTCCTAGTTGATTACTAAAGCCATGATACATTATATGATATGGAAGCTCGTTCATGTCCTAACTTTAGATTTTTCATACCATAAGGGTACATATTTTTACTTTACTGAGTGACATGTGTATTTTACTCTGGTGTAATGTATGGTTTAGTTTTCATCCTATTCACATTATTTATGCCTATAAAAAATTGTAAACCTTACAGATCATTTTATTTCAAAGAGGGTGCTGAACACAATATAGAAATCACTACTGAACCTTGGTAAGACAGCGAATCATGCAAGTCCTTCTGATCCCAAGGACTACTGACCAGAGGCGGATCTAGGAATTTGTTTTAGGCAAGGGATCTGGGGATCGCTTTTTATGAGTCGATAACTAACCTTGATGATGACAATGGCAGGCCTTTTTCCTCACACTTAACAAATTCCTTCACTTATAAAATAAACAACGACTTTGTCACTTCCATCAATGATTATAGTTAAATGGAGAATTTTGTCACATTGATCCAGTTCCTACATGTATGTAAAGTACGCCACTAAGTCCCCACCTTAGAAATTTCAGCCCCCTGAATAGGGGACTTCGATATTTTCGAGTCCTTCCGATATCTCCCAACCAGATGCTTATTTGGGTTAACTAATATTATATAGTAAAAATGGGGGAGTGGATCTCGACAACTGGAGATAGCACCGTCATTTTTTATTAACAGTGGTGGGAAATGACCACTAAAACTTTATCCTAGAAGTTTCATGCCCCTGGGTTGGAGACTTCGATGTTTCCGAACCGTATTCTTTTCATTATCCTAATAGTGTTTAGTAAAATCTGGGGGAGCGGATCTCGTAAACTAGAGATCTTACCATCAACATTTTTTCACAGTGGTGGGAGGTGAATTTTCAGGCTTCTGGGTAGCGAACCTCAATGTCTGTGAACCCGATGTTTATTGTACTTCATCATTATGATTTAGATGTTTCTCATATGGGTGAGAAGAGGCACGTGTGTGCACGAGTATACATGCGCGGTACAATGGCGAAATGTGACTTGATGTTGAAATTGATTACTGGGGGTGACTTGATGTTGAAATTGATTACTGGGGGTGAGTTGAAGTTGAAATTGATTGCTGGGGGTGACTTGAAGTTGAAATTGTTTGAAGCTGAAATAGATTATTGAATGTTAATTGAAGTTGAAACTTTACTGAGGAATAATACGTCGTCATAATGGCTGGCTTCCTATATAGATATCAGTATCGTATGTATACTCCTCCTTAATATTCTCGTGAGGATCAGAATAAAAATAGGTCCTCAATACCCTTACTTGTCATAAGAGGCGACTAAATGGGACGGTCCTTCGGATGAGAGCGTAAAAACCAAGGTCCCGTGTCACAGCAGGTGTGGCACGATAAATGTCCCTCCCTGCCCAAAGGCCATAAGCGCCGAGCATAGCACATATCTAAATTTTGCAGCCCTTCACCGGCAAATGGTGACGCCTCCATAAGGATAAAAAATTCTCAAGCGTGGCGTTAAACAATATACCATTATCAATTTCTCCTTAATTAGGTCTCTATTTGTTCCTGTCAGAATGTCTTTCTTTGTTGCTCTAGAAAACATGAATTAGTGATCAACGCATATAATGGAAAATGTTAAAGGTATCATTAATTGAGATGAAAGTGCATATATGTATTTCAAATTTATATGAATGTGCATCTAGTATTTAATATTTCATCAAGGATAAGCTTTAACCTGTAAGGGAATGAAGCAGCATATTGTACAGGTTGGTAATTTCTACGCTTTTAACATGTAACCTAAGAGGAGTTATCACTCTGTAAACTTACTTTAGTGCACATCTATAATTTAGGACATCTCTTGCAACTTACTTCTTGTAACTCAAAAGAGAAAACCCAGATGATTCGAAAAAAGAGTATAAATCCGTAGGCTTGACATGAATTGACACACAAAGTTCCAGGATATATTTAGGTAAAGGAGAACAGAGCTCAAATTATTGCGATGGTGTTGTTTTAAAGCGGTTAATCATTTCATATACTAACAAATAAAATCAGTCAGCGGGTGAACTCGAAATACCATAATTATCTTAAAGACAACAATGAGATGTAAAACTTGTAGCCACACGTCCATTGTTTTGTCCATGATATCATTACCAGTTGTAACAACAGCCAGATGTAGTTGTGGACAATACGCGTATGGATCTTACTAAATATAGTACATCTATTCTTGCGGTTAGAAATTTGAACAGAAAGAAAAGTAGAATGTATATGTGATTCACTTACAAAATACTTTACATAAGTATGAACTGCAGCCTTCAAGATATTCTAAAATGAAGAAACTCTCAATAATTTGTTTCCTGGATGTGACATGAATTGTATTAGAAATGATTTTCTTGGTTTAAGATAATGTTATGGAGTAAATCCACGCCAACTTACTCGTTGAAGCGAAAATGCGCTACGCCTAAACATTTCAGGACGAGATGACTTGGTTGCAGGTGACAGTGCAAAGAATACTTTCTCTTTAATTTCAGAGTAAAATGTCTAGAAAATTGTTTGCAAAATCGACATTTCTTCATTTTATAATTTCCCAATTCCTTCACTGTAATTTACATATTAAAAATTTTGGATGTTTGCTATTGCCTTTGTAAGTTACAGGCGCATTGATCGCCAACCAGGGTTGTTTTTTTTTTTTATTATTTATTTATTTTTATCATTATTATTATTTTTTTCTGGTTTTTGTTTAGTTGTTGTTTTTTTTCTTGGCGTTTATTTTGTTTTATGTTTCGTGTGGTTTTTGTTTGTTTGTTTTCGTTGATTTTTTTTGGGGGGGAGGGGTAGTGGGGGTGGGGTGGGGTTATTGATCAACTCTGCTCCCTATATTGTAGTAATTAATCTTCTTCTGCTTACCAATCCATGTTCGTCTGATGATTCACGAATCCATTTCTGTTACGCCTTCCCAGTCCCTGTTAAAAATCTAGGAACCCGTTCGTTATCCGCTTTAGTATCACCTAACAGGAGAACAATCTCATATAGGATTTATCGATCACTGTGACAATAAATGCTACGGGTTTGTAAACTCAATTCTTTTGATATCGATTGTTTTTTCAAATACGCAATCCTGTATGGCAACCATGTCATATATCTGTTTGATGTGCACCTTTACTCCAAATGTTGCAACACTATATAGTCTTTTTTAATCTCAAAGATTAAACTCATCGCTTATTTATTTATTTATTATTAAACTTTGGGGTTCTACTCACATGGCTGGATAAATAGACCAATCTAATTAAATCAGATATTCAGCTAAAGTACATTGGAAGGAAGTGCAAATCTTTTTTTATTGTATAATTTTTAGAGTAAAAATATGTGAAGTTTTATAAATCGTAGATTCTAAAATATCAAGGGGGTGATTGTGAATTTTATTATACTCAAATAATTCACTGTTATTAACATATCAGGAATTTTGGTAGTTTTGTGCATCTTTCGTACCTTGAGGTTTATTGCATTTTTCGATATTACATGTATTAATTAATGTTGCAATTTCTCGTTCATTTTATTCAGTCGTTCAACCGATTCTAATAGTAATTAATACAACATTCATCATTTGTATTCCGGGTTAATTTGAAGTTAATAGAGAAATTTCAGGCAGGAACTTGATTGCCTTTATAATATAACATAGATATATCAGTTAATATCACATTTATTAAAAGAACGGTATAAACTTACGTCCATCCCCCTCCTTCGGCGACAGGTCACACGTTACTTCACCGGGTGAGGCACCGAATCCCTGAGACTTATCGTGTAGACTCCAGACATTCGGACCCCTCTCTCTGAGTATAAGCGTGACAGTCAGTGTGTTACTGAGGATTTATTACAAAGGGGAGGGGTACCACGTGTAAGGAAGACGCACAATTTTACATGTAACATCAGATGCGCTTATGTTAGGACGGTTTGGTTTTCGTAGAGTTACATCCACAACCCCTAAACCAATTATCGATTGAACATCCCCCCTCCCCAAGGTTCTCGTTTATATATACTTTTCTAATTTTCATGAAGTGCTTTCTAATACGTACCTATAAAATGATTAAATTTATCGATTCGTTATTTCAATATTGAATGTATCAACTTAAGCTCTCAAACTTGCGCTATGAGATATTCTTGGACTTTTAAAAGTGTCTTCAAACTAAACCCGACGTTTTACATCGCGTGATTTAGGCAACATAACTCATAAAAAGAAACCGATAGGGTCCACACTCGCTATTCAAGAATTGTAATTTTTCCCGCCACTTATAATTTAACGTTAACACCATGTGAAGTTTTGAGATAAAATAGCTCTTACTTGATAGTCCTTGGCGGTGGCTTTTGGTTGATTCAGCGTCATATGATGTTGCATTAATGAGTTTGGCATCCCGTTTTACCCTACCCTTTTTTTTCCCATAGTGTTTTCCAAATTCTGGGTAGATCCATTGTTATGCATCGACCAGCCCTGATTTAAGGGTGTTTATCCTTTGTGCGCATAGCGTGTAAAGATAAGAAAGGCCGGGAACTTTGGGGGGGGGGGTATGTATGACCGTCAAAAAGAATCAGCTTTTGCGTTTAAAACGCGTTTCACTTTTATAAAGGTGTAATTTTTCGCAAAGTTCATACATTTCAACTACATGTTACATTGTATGCCACAAAAATTTAGGGAAAGCTCGGGAAAATTGTTATTATATTATTTTTGTATATCAGAATAAGCTGTAATGTCTCTTTCAAAATTTTGGACGTTGCTTTGTTCTTGCGTTCCGTTACCCAAATCCCTTTTTTGGGTGGAAAGAACGTACGAACTTGGATGCTCTCCCTTTTCTAAAAACAAATCTAGATCCGCCACTGTACATGAAATAATAATTCTATATAATTTGAAAGTTGCCTCCCTTGCACTTTTCGAAATACTGCCACCCTTTCCTCGGGATCGGCATATGATTGCTCCCGAAGGCGACAATCTACCGTCGTGAACGTGGTGTTTCCGGAAGCACGCGCATTTTTCTTGACACATTGACGGCACACGTTTATCAAAGATTTGATTTTTAAAAAATCCTCGAACATATCTGTCATTTTCCAGTAATATTTGGCCACCTCGGATATGCTTAGATAACGCGATTCAAATAATATGAGACTACGAACCATGGATAATGTTAAAATTAACACTGTTGTGAGATAAATCATGTTTTGAGAAACAGCACAGTTGGAAAATAAGGCCATCTCAATTTCAAAAAGAAAAAATTAATATTTTCAACACTTACGCAAAAAAACAAAAACATGACTTATGAGAGCAGTATGATATTATCTACGAGAATGGCTTTGATTTATCAACAGAATTTTATTGCGATATTTACAACAGGGCTGTTTCTATTAATATTCACAAATTAATCATCATCTTGGAAAAAAATAGGCATATTTGAATGGGCGGATCTTTCCAAGGATTTCAGGAGGCGTGCGGTAATAACTTACTTTTAGTTGGAACATTTATAACAAGCTTTTATTTGTTTAGCTTGAACTAGGGTTCTTGTCCTTACATTCTTAGGGTCTGGGTGGGGTGGGCTGGTGGGGTGGGTTATATTATCTAATATTATTTAGATGTATTTATTGATGTTATGATCATTTTGATTATCTATTGTTCGTCTTAATTTTTATTATTTTTATTTCGAGTCAGATGTACAT
>CAJDSM010018907.1:8117-18120 GCA_903981925.1 Ostrea lurida
ATGTTCTCTTGTCTCATGCTGTTTGTTAATGATCGCCTGCTTCCGGTATCCCAAGTAAACAGATAACTAATCACCTGGAAAGTCGAATTTCATATTTGAATATTGATAAATTGTTTATTTCTTTAAATATTGTGATATGATTTTATCAAATATAGATTTGCTAACGCAAAAAAAAAAAGGTCTAAATTACATAATTTTATTCGATGAATGTAAAAGAAAGTATATGACTACCGAAAGTGACGTTATTCATGGAGTCGGTATTTGGATGTAAAAAGTGTCCTAAAAAAAAACACCGAATTATCTGATTTATCGGCATCGATGAGGATTATTTTATAGGTAGATTAATAGCATCGAAAGTGGTTTTACTGAACCAGGAAGCATTTCGAGGTGGGTGACAATAAAAGCAGAATTCGAGAGCTATTTTGAAACAATGGTTTGAGGGGAAATCCGTTTCATTCCTTGTGTTTTTTAATACAGGGTGGTATAGTATAGACCCTTAATATCATTATTACAGATCAAATTACCGGTTCCTGTGCTGTGTCTGAAGCAATAGGTGTTAATTAGCATTGATCCATAATTGGACAAAATTAAATTCTCAAATCATTTGGACATGTACAGTGTGGTAAATGACTTTAGACATTTATTCCACATATATATTGAATGCGGGAAGCATCATGCAATGGCATTGTGGCGTCATATTTAGATTGGTATTTTGCCAAGTCATGAACACAAGGAGACATAACATGTGTTCAACAATGTGAGCACAAACGAGGGGTGATTAATAATTATGACTGAATAAAAGTATGATTTATGTGCTTACAGATTTTAAGGAATTTTCAAAATGAAGAGGAGATTCACAATGGTGAAATACACGTCCTTGCACTTGCATTTATGTTATTTAATTTTTTTACCAAAATTTTCAAGTCCCATAGTACATGCATGGTTAATTTCTCATTAGTTTTCTATAGACTCTTTTTAAACATGTATATAAGTGTTACCTATAGGATAAGCTCCGCTCTCAAGGCCCTTAGGACCGTGAGACGACTTTGCCTTCTATAAATAAGGCTGAACATTTTCTCATGAACAGCTGTTTGTGTTGTGTACGATAGATATAAAATGCGGTACACACAGCAAACATTAAGCGTTTTTTATACTGGTAAAACATATTCAAAATGGTGTGACAGAACATAAAATAAGTGAAAACATTTAAATCTACAGAAACATCAATCTCTAGGAAAGCAATGCGGTGCATGGTGAGTTATCAGAGGAAATTCGAGTGTGTGCCACGTATGGGCTCATATTCTTTGTTTCCAGAAGAAACAGGATGAACTTCCTTATGTAGAGATATAAATAACAAATCAAATGTCCAAACAATCTGAAAATTACCTAGAACTACGAATGGTACAACGAGCAGAACTACCAGGGAGAACATTTTGCCGGCTTTGAAAGCCATCGTCTTCGTGTACACAATAAACCGGAAGTAGTGGACGTGTCACTGATATCAAAATATCTCGTACTTAAACTTATTCGATAACTCTCTCTCTCTCTCTCTATGTATAGTTACATGATCTTTTATTTACAATCCATGGGAGTTTTTAAATGAGATTTGTAATGAGCAATGTAAATATCATGAAAATTATACATGTACATGAGTTCTGGTTAATCTTCCGTTTATTTTAGCATACCCGGTTTAGACAAACAATGCTTCAAATGTTTCTTTTGATTCAAAATAATGTATTTTTGTTTAATGTAAGAAATACATGTACATGTATATGGAAAGCAGCACACGAAAATTTTGTTTTTATTATTGTTTCGACGTCAAGTCGGGCGAATTCCGAAGAACCACGCCTTTTAAAAGTACATTAACCACATTACGTTAAATAGGTGCCATTATATATTATGCATTAACTTTTTCTTTCAATTTTCAAAATATGAAAGAAAGGGGTGTCTAGATTAATTGAGACATGGATTGAAAAAAATATTGTCAAAATCTACTGCGAAGGAATTTTTAAATTAGGAGTGTTTAATTGCATATTCTCCACAGATCGGTAATTCTATTCCAAATGGTTCTAAAGCACGGAATTCATTAATTAGTCTTCTTTTCCGTGAGATGTGCGGGGGTGCTGTCAATAAATGAGCGATTTAAGTAAAGAAGAGTACTGGGCGCCGGCTGGATAAGCGGTAGCTTTAGGCGATACTTAATTCTATTTTACAGTGGGATTGATTGGTTTAATGGTAAGAAAAAGATTCTATCGATTTATGTGTTAGTTTAATAGACAGGGAAAAATGGAATTTGACATTTTTCCGTCTGTATGTATGTTTCCGATTTAATCATCATTCAAACACACCACACAGGAGAGAGAAGAGAGAGAGAGAGGAGAGAGAGAGACGAGACAGAGAGAGAGAGAGAGAGGAGATGAGAGAGAGAGAGAGTTTTAAATGTAGTTAGAAAAAAGAAAAAGGCGTCTATAAATGTACTAATTAAAAATTTTCCGTTACTTTTTCGTCGTTTTAAATCAATAGCGGAATGTTATTATGTACATCCGCACCTGTTCGATTCTTCTCATGATGGAATTAGGATTATTTATGTGTCAAGAGACGGCGACATGTTAAAAAAAATTCAAACAGTACTACAAAGACGTAATGGTAGAGAAGGACACTAATTGGTATACAAGATCTCGATAATGATCCTCTCCCAGAGTACAATCCATATTACAGAATAGAGGTTCGTCTTCTAGGCTGGGGAGAGAAAAACTAGAAATATAGCCTGATTCCAGGATTTAAGACAGGGATATTATCACGATGTGTGTATGATTACAGCGCTTGATCGTAAATGTTCCATCCACAGCAGAGCAATATACCCATAGGGAAAGGCGATATATATATATAATATAATGAACTGATGGTGACACCGACGGAAGGGTGGGTTTAAATGTTGATATGGAATCTGGTTACATGTGCCACAAAACAACTGTATTACTGAAACAAGAGCAAATCAGACCATTAAGTCTTCTGGATCCTTGATCGCCACCAAAATTGGGAAAATTGAAGGGGGGGGGGGGGGGGGGCTTCTTCTTAGACCAAATATACCTCTGCGGTTACCAATTTTCAAAGCGATTCTTGATCATTTAGTTTTGACATGACTTTGAAAATAGGCAAATTATTTTTAAAAGGCCTACCATTTTTATAACCTTCTTAGCGGCGGGTAGGTAATTAGCTTTACTCATTGCAGAAATATCGAGTTTTCAGAATATTTAATGACTTTGTTTAATTTGAACAACATGAGAAGACTATTGCCGTATCTAGGATAGTAATTGCAGAGAGAGAAGAGAGAGAGAGAGAGAGAGAGAGAGAGAGAGAGAGAGAAGAGAAGGAGAGAATGAGAGAGAGAGAGAGAGAGATGAGAGAGATTGGTGCTATCATCATTGTCAATTTTATTGGGATGTCTTCATCATCCGGGACATCAGCAACGATGAACATTTAACGTCAAAGCAACTTCCAACACATAATTCTTCAAACATTCTCGCCTGTCAACATAGAGGTCTACTCAGGTCACAAAGGGTAAAAATCCTTACCTGTTACCCTTTCACCCTAAATCCTAATTATTTAGTGCTTTTCTCGTTAATTCCAACAACTCCCGCTGTTAGACTGTTGCAGCACTTCTAGGTAACAAGCTTAATTTTCCCTACATCTGAGCGGAATTACATGGGTGGTGTCGACCTCGGGTTTGCGCGCGGGAGGTGACCCCGTCAGACAGGTCTTTTCAACTGATGTTTTCGCTTGGGCATTAAAATTCGTCTCTAATCCCGAGGACCGAAATCGTTTTTTTCGTACACAACAACCGGCCCAACCACGTGTACATTTAAAAACCACGAAACAAGTCACCTCAAATAAATCACTGATAAATTTGGTAACTCATTAATTGGATCGATTCATATTATATTCATATCTGGTCAGAAATTAGATTATTTTCAGCCGATTATGTAAATATTCACAGTAACTAAACTACATTAAAACGCGGCACACACATACATTAATTGTTCCATTGTGCAATTACACAATCTAGAAAACCTGGTGAATTATAGCATTTCTCTTGGTAATAGCTTAAACAAGATTTCTATGTATATAGCTGACCAACAGTTTGTTAGATACAACCTTTGTAGGTGCCGAGGTACTTTGTCTATAATATCACTATGTCTTAACGGTTTCCTGCACGCTATAATACACGCCGAGAATTTATGTCAATATAACACCTAATAATGTTGTTTTATTAATCATACTATTAAATCTGCAGATTCGAGCCCCGTTGAAGTGAGTTTTCTGTAGATCTTTTAAATATTTGTGTTTGCAATTCTTTCATACACAATTAAACTACCAAAATAAGTAAAAGGTTTGTTTTTTTCTTGAGGTATCATACCTTGATCAAAATCACACAAAGAATTTTGGGCCTCCATTTGAAAAGGACTGGCATCAAATCCATTTTCTCTCACTAAGTCAATGAGAGACTTAGTTAACATTAAACCCCGAGAACACACAAGTGGTGTTCACCATTTAAGTTTTTTTACGTGATGTCAACTAGGCGCTGCACATGGAACGGTTTGAGCAGGAGGATCCAAGGGATGCCGCCAATGCCACCCATCGAACAATTTTCGTCTCTCATTCATTCAGTAGACAAGGACACTACAAAACAGCCTCCCGGCGATCGTTAAATTGCAGCGGCGACCGTGACCACGAGTCACCTCCCCTTACCCACTCATAACACAGTTAATATGTCTCTATTAATATACGCCACAATTAATTTTTAAGGTGACAGCTACTCGTCTCTCACTTCCAACACATTAAATTTACCCACGCTTATACAAGTTGCTCTATGTTCGTTTCCTCATATGGTCGGTGAATATTTCATATTTGTATCTGGACCAAAACACGCAGGTTATTCACAGGAAATTCTAATTTGAATTTAATTAATTATTACCTGTTAATAGATTTCATCCTGTCGATTTGAAACCTGAATGACTCATCGTGTGCGATGTTGTCGCATTCAATATATGTTGCATATCTAAATATTTCATAATTAACGTATATATCTTCAATAAATAAAAAGGACTAAATTAAAAAAGAGGGGAGGGAAACTTGACGCTTACTCCCAAAAGTCATCGGGGTAGTATTTATTGATTTAAGAAGTTTTGAAACGTCATTTCAGATAAGAGACAGTTTTTCTGCGAACAGGGGTACAGTATTAGACCAGCTGTTATTATACAACCTAATTTGTTGCCAATTGTCTATAAAACATACTGTATCAAAACCCCATCCACTCAAAATCCTTGTACTAAAACAAACAAAGATTATAAAAAGCCGAAATGTATTTTTTTTCCATTGTACATACCTAAAGACTGTCGACTAAGGAGATAACTCTACATTACATGAATCTTATTCAAATTTTTACAGGGTTATCGTTCCTGACATCGTCAATGCTACAGAAAAAAGAGACAATTGTTGTATGGAATGGTTTTATTAGAAAATGTTCGCGATGGAAGGTGGACAATTGTTTTCAATAAAAGTACAAAAGATTAAGTTCTTCTCTTCGATATAAATTTATTTTTATAAAACTTAAAATTTGTTCCTAATTCGATGACTGGAGTTGACTTCTGGTGCTGTTATGCAAAATACCAAACAAGGATAGCGATGAGGACGGCGACAAATTCACTCTGTACAAAGGGACCTTTCCAAACACCCTGTGTAATAAAAAACAGCTCAATTATATATAATACTCAAATGTAAATATAATCACTGAAATATTATACCTTTAACGAGTACTGACTACTTAAAGTCATATCATACAATGTCGAAGTAAACTTGATAGTGAATAATCTGCAAGAGAAAAAACTATCATACACATATCCGATATTTATATATATTGCATGCTGCTAGTAAATAACACTTATACCCACCCCCCCCCCCCCCCCCCTCTCAGTTGGTATTACTTTCCATATCGAACCAGTTTCCTATTTTTTCAGAAAACTCTAGGAAACATGAAATAAGTTCACATCACCAATATCAATAAGTCCATCACGTTCATATTATTAAGACTTGATGTAATTTCCACTACTCAAAATATTGTTCCTAATGTACACATTCCTTTATAATTTGAAATAGAAAGTAGAACCAATAGAGATTTTAAGAAGTAGACCAATAGAGATTTCAATAATTTCAATCAGAAAGTTAGATCCAACAAGCAGTCTCAACAGAGATTTTGTTTATCCGTGCATCCTCCCGCTCTTCCAGATCACGACACCCATCACCCTGGTACCAACTTTTTGCAAACTTTGAAATATTATCAAAATTAAGAGGCAGGCCTCCATGTATCGTTTTAACTCAGTATTTTTGTAATAACATGATAAGTTAGGAAACAAACCAATTGAGATAATCTACCACTCTAACTCGAGACCAGGCCTGGAGGTTATAAAAACTTTTTTCTGTACTCATACTCAAACTCCATAATTTGAGTCGATTCATTATAATGAACAGTCATGTTTGTTTTGCATACAACTCAGATCAAACTCTAAAGTATACTAAAAACATCTTGACCATGCACTCCATTGAGTATAAGAATTGTTATATCAATAGTAGTCTAAAATTTAGGATCACCGAGTTTGAGCTTGAGTATGAAAACGTGCTCAGAAAGTTTTATAACCTCCAGGCCTGAATGATGATTTTCTAACTTGGACATTCTCAGATTGACTTACCGGGTGGTTAATGGTGATGGATCCGACTGATTTAATGGCAGTCACAGAATCCCCACTTCTCTGGGCCTTCCTGAGCAGTGAGTAGCCGTTCCTCGTCATAACAGACGGACTCGTATTTACCAGACGGGCAGCTTTTTTATGCTCATCACTTAATGCTAACCTATGAAAAGCACAGACTGATTCAAATTTGTTTGCAAACATATTAGTCACAATGATTGTGCATAGTATAAAAATATTTCATGTTTTGTAGGGAACATGTGAAAATGTCACCCTGCGAAATGCCTTGTTGACCGAGGTGAGAGTTTTTCAAGAGGTCACATGTTATCCAAACAAAACAAGTACTATTATTGTGTGTTATACTGAATGTTTTTAAGAATGCATTTCACAAAGACCTTTATACTAACTACAGTGAGCCCTACACACACACAAATTTTTGCCAGAAACAATTTTTTAATTGTTACCATGCATTTTTTTGGCCATTGCTACAGCACAGCATTGCGGAGGATTTTTGTAATGCCCACTTTCCACTGTGGGTCAGCCGCTTGGAAATCACATTGGGCAATTGGAGTGGACATTTACCTGTGTGCTATACAGATCAAAACACACCCACCTGTGTTCAGTGGACATTTAAATGCCCACTCTATAAAATGGTCCACAGTGGCCAGTGGGCAAATTAAGTTCCACCTGAGCTGTACGGTATGTACTGTTACCTGGATTACATGGTTTATGCACTCAGTGAGGTCAAAGTACCTTTTAACAAATGTTTTCTTAAACCAATCAACTTCATCCAATTTACAATGAAAGTATACTAATATACCATATCAATACATAAATTGCATATACTATTAATTATGCCTTCTGGGATTCATAAAATTGTGGAATTTGCCAACATTTCACATTTTGCTTTACTTTGAATCTTTACACAAATCACAATGTACTGTATAGCAAGGTTTAATGAAACACAATTGTCTGTTCCTAAATATACATGTATGTGTAGCAATTTTACTATATAACCAATTTTACTTTATCTGTAATATTCAAATCATAACAAAAACAATATATCATGAACATTATTTTGTAATTAGTTAATTCCTCTTCGATTGTAACTTATGTGTCTTGCAACTTACCTGGTAAAGATCAGGTTTTGTCAGTTTTTGTGACAGGCAAAGTTCTACCATTGATATCAGCATATAGATTCATATCCTGGAGATAATGTAAACACAAAATCAACATAATCCACAAGTGAAAGTTAGTAATAAAAGTTTATATCAGTATCTCGCAGCATTCAAAGAATCATTGTACATTGTACTTAACGATCAAATACAACAGATTTCTGACTTTGTTATGCTTTTGGATGTTCTGTTCCCTTACCCTGAGTTTATTTTTACAGGAGAGTGTAAACTGAACAATGAATACAGTTTTCTGTTGAGACAATAGCTTCTGTTGTTGTGTAAGTCTCTGCTTTGATCTCTGGTGATAAGCAAGTGTCCCTGTCAAAATGATCACACATAGATTAATAAATAGTTTATCATATATGAGCACCAATTTGGCAAACATGCATAAAATTGAAAACAAAACAATAAATGTTCTCTTGTCTCATGCTGTTTGTTAATGATCGGCCTGCTTCCGGTATCCCAAGTAAACAGATAACTAATCACCTGGAAAGTCGAATTTCATATTTTGAATATTGATAATTGTTTATTTTCTTTAATATTGTGATATGATTTTATCAAATATAGATTTGCTAACGCAAAAAAAAAAAAAGGTCTAAATTACATAATTTTATTCGATGAATGTAAAAGAAAGTATATGACTACCGAAAGTGACGTTATTCATGGAGTCGGTATTTGGATGTAAAAAGTGTCCTAAAAAACACCGAATTATCTGATTTATCGGCATCGATGAGGATTATTTTATAGGTAGATTAATAGCATCGAAAGTGGTTTTACTGACCAGGAAGCATTTCGAGGTGGGTGACAATAAAAGCGAATTCGAGAGCTATTTTGAAACAATGGTTTTGAGGGGGAAATCCGTTTTCATTCCTTGTGTTTTTTAATACAGGGTGGTATAGTATAGACCCTTAATATCATTATTACAGATCAAATTACCGGTTTCCTGTGCTGTGTCTGAAGCAATAGGTGTTAATTAGCATTGATCCATAATTGGACAAAATTAAATTCTCAAATCATTTGGACATGTACAGTGTGGTAAATGACTTTAGACATTTATTCCACATATATATTGAATGCGGGAAGCATCATGCAATGGCATTGTGGCGTCATATTTAGATGGTATTTTGCCAAGTCATGAACACAAGGAGACATAACATGTGTTCACAATGTGAGCACAAACGAGGGGTGATTAATAATTATGACTGAATAAAAGTATGATTTATGTGCTTACAGATTTTAAGGAATTTTCAAAAATGAAGAGGAGATTCCACAATGGTGAAATAACACGTCCTTGCACTTGCATTTATGTTATTTAATTTTTTTACCAAAATTTTCAAGTCCCATAGTAACATGCATGGTTAATTTCTCATTAGTTTTCTATAGACTCTTTTTAAACATGTATATAAGTGTTACCTATAGGATAAGCTCCGCCTCAAGGCCCTTAGGACCGTGAGAACGGCTTTGCCTTCTATAAATAAGGCTGAACATTTTCTCATGAACAGCTGTTTGTGTTGTGTACGATAGATATAAAATGCGGTACACACAGCAAACATTAAGCGTTTTTATACTGGTAAAACATATTCAAATATGGTGTGACAGACATAAAATAAGTGAAAAATTTAAATCTACAGAAAACATCAATCTCTAGGAAAGCAATGCGTGCATGGTGAGTTATCAGAGGAAATTCGAGTGTGTGCCACGTATGGGCTCATATTCTTTGTTTCCAGAAGAAACAGGATGAACTTCCTTATGTAGAGATATAAATAACAAATCAAATGTCCAAACAATCTGAAAATTACCTAGAATACGAATGGTACAACGAGCAGAACTACCAGGGAGAACATTTTGCCGGTGAAAGCCATCGTCTTCGTGTACACAATAACCGGAAGTAGTGGACGTGTCACTGATATCAAAATATTTCTCGTACTTAAACTTATTCGATAACTCTCTCTCTCTCTCTCTCTCTCTCTCTCTCTCTCTCTCTCTCTCTCTCTCTCTCTCTCTCTCTCTCTCTCTCTCTCTCTCTTCTCTCTCTCTCTTCTCTCTCTCTCTCTCTCTCTCTCTCTCTCTCTTCTCTTTCATTAT
>CAJDSM010018907.1:18145-32162 GCA_903981925.1 Ostrea lurida
CAGTTTAAAACTTAAAATTATAACGGGAAAAAAACCCAACACATTCTTATCTAATCGCCACAAAAATTTTACCGAGGTTTTAGAAAAATTCCTTACAACTATACCAGGGTTAACGAAGAAATATATGGTTACCAGTATTTTCACAAAATATCTTACATACGACTTTTAATATAAAATACGATTTTAATACACATCGTGAACTTTAGAAGAAAGTATGCAAGCTTTTTCTCTTTAGAAAATCGATGGAAAGAAATATTTACGTTACATTTAGATTTTCTCCCATATCGGAGAAGATATTTTGCCCATTTTCCTCCCTTATATTTGGCCCAAGAGTCCTCGGGTAATTTCACAATGTATATTCCCTCTTATCTCAGAGATGCTTCAACACCAATGATGCATGACACGATTGGCCTCGTAGTTTTCAAGAAGTTAAAAATGTAAAGTTGTTAACGGACGACGCAAGTCAACGGACGAAGTCCAACGGCAAATGGTCATCTGAGTGACTCGGGTGACCCCCCCCCCCTCCCCTCTCCCCCAAAAATCCAGGGAATTCAATATGTCTTCCCTTTTTTTGAAAATAGCATTAATTACAATGTAGTTTCATTAATTGTACAGGAGGGTGAGGGGTGTGCCGAGGGAAATTGCGTTGACCCACCCTTTTGGAAGAAAACCAATTTAATGATACCCCCCCCCCTTAAAAAATTCCGGGATCCACCCCTGATTGTTACCGGTTAAAGAGACAGATCAAGATATCTTTTACTACACCACTTAACTACTGATAAATTAGAATACAACTGATAAATCAAAACTCATCCAATACAGCACGACCACCACTGATGAATTGAAATTCATTCACTACAGCACCACCACCACCACCACCATCACCACTACCACTGATCAATTGGATTAATTCATTATCTACATTGCAATTTTTACATCCGAATTTCTGTAGACACAATGGCTGAAACATATTGTTATGGAAGTAAATATTTAATTGCGGAGAAATTTCACGGAATTTTCAGAATATTGAATATGCTAGTAAGATTGTTTCATTTTATTTTCTTTTAAATGTCTACACATTTGGGTATTTTGCGCTCAGTCTACCGAGGTTTGAGACAAACCTTGTGTATCTTGGCTATTTTGAACTTACTCCCAGCTGGTTGACAATTTCTGGTCCCTTTTCTACCCATAATATCCATTTCTTTTATCACTAAACAATAGTATTGGAATATCATGTTTTTATGTGAAACATCGATATCGTACTGTGATTATTACATGTAGTATATATACTTGTATTTAGCTATTCCCATGTTCACACAAGTATATATACTATGTGCAGAAGAAGTCTTTAATTTGACACCGGAAATTATTTAAGTATGACCCTGAGGGTGAACAACGACCCACGTCATGCCCTGGGGGTGACAGACAATGTAGGGGGTGTTTGAATGACCAATAATTCAGAGCCACTGAAATCTTATGTACAACTGATTCTATTGTACTAACTCATCAGTTTCTGGGTTTTAAAGAGAAATCTTAACCAGTTGGACACCAATACTGTTAGGACGATTGGAAGCAAACTGTTCACATTCAACGAAAACTATACACTATAGGTCCATCAGATGGATAATATGTGTAATTTTATGTTCTTGTAATTAACTACCTTTTATCTACCTAAGTTAATTAAGGGTCTGTGGACTACTCATTGCTTAGATTTTCTAATAGAGAGAGAGCAGAGAGCAGAGAGAGAGAGAGAGGGAAGGAGAGAGAGAGAGAGAGGTGACTGGTCGCAATTTTAGAAGAAAATGTGAGTGGAATGTATATAAGTACAAGAACGTGTTTGCTAGAGGGGGGAGTAGGTGCATATTTAAAAAATTAAATAAGGTGGCATGGGGTGCGGCTTTCATGAAATTCAGAAGTGATAGTTACCTGGCTGAGATGTGGAGGGGGGGGCGTCTACATAACTAAATAAATTATGTGCGGTGGGTGGTAATAAAAACATAAATTTGCTGCTGGTGTGAGTCGTTGGTGACAAGGTTCTTGGGTGGACGTCGAGTGCGATGATATTTACATCAAAGAATGATTTGGTGGGGAACTCATTATCCATAGAATTAAGAATGTCGGTCGCTCAGTCTTATAAATATAGATTTGATAGATAAAAAGGTGAGAAGTGAAGCGGGAAGGGGTGTTCATTTCCACAACCCAGACACTATCCTTCATATAGTATAGAACGCTATCTCCTACAAAATATATATGTATATGCCAATTAAGCTTGATTATAGCGTGGGGCGTTAGGTGTTGATATAAATGCGCGAGATGAATTACCCCAGCGCCAATCAGATACAACACTGGCGCACTTGGCGTATAGTGATATAAGGATATATACTCAACTTTCTACGATTTAAAAACGCAGAAAGAAAACAAATATAAAGAATAACAGTAGATGATTCTCTTTCTGTCAGCGATATAGTGTGTGTGTGTGTATACACAGAGAAAGGAATAGAATTTTATATTTGTTTTTTTTTGGTTTTTACTCAATGTGTGTTAGATGCTTAATAGTCTATATCGAAGAAAAGAGCTACACAGTTGCACCTCGCTCATCACAGGAAATTATACTGTCACAGAATAAGAATACCAGAAGTAAAGATCAACATCCCTTTGTACAGAAATCAAAGACGTCTCTGATTACACTACAAGTTATTGTGCTGCTTTAATGCACCTGAATGTATTATGTATATATAAATGCTGTAGTGGTAGTGTAGTTCTACTACTATAGTTAACATCGTAATATATTAAACACCAAATATAGTCGCATTTTTTTCATATTAGTCGTAGCAACTCATTTACTCTAGATAGTGTTACTTAATTAATGTGTGTGTGTATCACCTTTATATACATATAAAAGAATATTACCTATGATGTGAAAGAAACACGAGTAAGGGTAGGATTGGTGGAGAATACGACTGGTCAATAATCCTCATAGACATGGTACATGGCGTTTTTCTACAACTCATAGTATAGTGACTGAGATAACTTAATGTGTACTAAAAAATTTAAAAGCAGTAAAATACAGAGATGACATAAAAGGTTCGTGACTTTATAAAAAGAAACTATATAAGTTGGAGATTATTTATTTGTGTCATTTGACGATTGCAATCTGCTAACATTGAAGTTAAGGCCCATCTAGGCTGAATCGGCAGTGTGGTTAAACAAATGGCCCCAATAAAGGTTGGGCTGTAGGTGACCGGCAGCCCATTGGAAGTATTTTTAAGCTGTGGGTTTTACTCTGTATAAACATACTGTCTCACGGTGATCCACGCAAACTGAGAAAATACATTATTTTATGCCTTCTTATTAACTGTGGTCGGCGAGACTCTAATCACGCATGATATTGATACCGCCTGGAAAATTTTGTGTCGACATCATTGCTGTACATCATCTACGCTCTCTCGCAGAGACCAGAATCAGTACACTTTGCTGCATATGCGATAATCTTGGCAGGTGGTTATCTTATCTCCTCGAAGTACAAGTTTATAATTGCGATTAGGATGCAAATCTCAATATTGATACAATTAAGCTAGCAGAACCACAGCATCTGTCGAAGTTTGTTGGAATGGATAGTGACTCTGTATTCTTGTGGGATCACTTCTAGGAAGTTTCTAGACAGACGTGGTGACTTGTATACATGCGTGGTTATATGTGTACTATTTGTTTGTGATAGTCCTGGTTATCTATTGCGAGAGAAGGATAATAATATTTGTCTTTTAGGTAAACATATATAAATACAACTTCGAGATTTGCTGAAGCTGACGAGAATGGTTCTTAAATATATGCATTTATTTCCATTGTCGTCAACGCACAAGTGACAAGTCACGTCAAATGCTGATTGTCTATTGAACAACATGGTTATATCTATTGTACGAACCATTGTTTGGATACAATCTAAGTTATTTAAAGAATTCTATATCCTTAATAAAGTGAACTGCATACAAAATGTATCGGGGAGATTCTTTTTAATCCACTCCTCGCGCTATAGATACGCGCTGATAGCTCATACAGATCCGGCGGCCCGATCAATTAACGCGCAATAATATATACCGTATGTTGCACTAGTATTGAAATGCTACGGTAGCGGTTCTTACGTGCTTTAATAGAAAGAGTCGCATACGGATTCATAGATCATAGAAACAAGTCTTTCGTGCTGGTGTGTAGTGTTTTTTTGCTCAAGTCTTGGTCGAGGCATAGATATTTCTACCATCGAAATTACACTCAATTAACTTCTGGCGGTTCTGAACACAGAGTGCGATCGGTATCGTTCGTCAGATCTGCTCGATCCCGTAGCCTCTTTGCCGATCACTTTGAGAGGTCACGAACCAGAGAGACTATGACTGTGAATTACTGTAAATGGGTGTATGCATAAAAGGGAGTTTATTTTGAACAGTGAGCAGTAGTAAACCGTGGTATATTTATAATTATTTCTAACATTTAGCATTTTGGCCATATAAATGCAAGTTATAGCACTACATGACGAGGGAAGTTGTATATACTATGAATTCTATTTCTAGTTGAAAGAATGGTAAGATCCCCTTGTGTAATCTGCCATCGGGGTGCTTTGTTAAGTGTACGGTGCATAGTGATAAGAAAATGTCTGATAGATAATAAGCTGCATTTCCATACACAAGCAACTGTAAGTCAAATGGTGCACTATATGAATTATTTACTAAGCAGTGCAGGTACGTGTGTGTGTTGTGTGTTGCTGATTGGGTGATAGTGCATATTTGCTGTCCTACATGATACGACGCAATTTGTGTTCGCACGCTCAAAGAATAGAATCATGAGTTCGGAAATTCCTCGAGATGTGAGATATCATAGATACAATGCACTGCAACTGAGCAATGTTATATAAATTTTGATAGGTTCTAAGTCAGCTTCGCTAACTCAGAATCAAATCTTCATGTTTAATGGATTGAAGCTTATACGTATACTCCATGTTCAAGAACTATGCACACTAGGTGAATTCGCCAAATACGGTGATTGTGCTGATGAATATAAACAGAACGGCGCACATTTTTGATACTTGATCTACAAATAAATATAATACAGATAAACATTAAGACCTAGCACTTAGTG
Source organism: Ostrea lurida (assembly GCA_903981925.1). Classification (NCBI taxonomy): domain Eukaryota; kingdom Metazoa; phylum Mollusca; class Bivalvia; order Ostreida; family Ostreidae; genus Ostrea; species Ostrea lurida. The sequence continues at coordinate 23,273 of CAJDSM010018907.1, forward strand.
TATATATTGTATATAAATAAGTAAGTAGACGTTAGTGATCGTAGTGCTGTATGCTGGTGTATGACGTATATTACTGGAATTCTGAGAATGTGTTATTGTAAGATCTGCTTGCAAAGTAATATAATGTTAATAACGGACTGGTCTCCGAATCATTCTAGTGTAGGATCGCTTTTCGTGAGTGGCACTTTTCGTGTTTTTTATTTTAACTTAAAGTACCTCTTAGTCTTAATGCTCTTGTAGCAGTACTTCTCTAAAACCTTCGCGAAAGATACACTGTGATTTTACTTTAAGTCACTTTGTCATTTTATAATTTAAACATTGTCATCCTTATGTATACAAAGCGGAATTTTTAAAGGCAAAAATAGCCTATATATGTGCATGTGGTGGTAATATTCCACTTGGCACTACTTATGGTATACAATATAGCTAGCAGCAACTCTGGTTAGCAGTATTTGAATTAAGCGCTATCTTCTGATCGTATTAGATGACTATCAATAAACAAGCTGTTTAAATGCATTATTAATTAGCTAGATAGCAGACTCGTCTTTTATCATCGATATGGATCAATCTAAAGAATGCGGCATCTTCGTGACCTCTCTGCACTCAGATAGCTGTTTAATTTCTTTGAGGAGTGCTCGCATAGAATTGTTCGATATAGTAATTTTAAGACAGGCTCAGCTCCTGTTCTCACGATACGTGTTTATTGTACAATTGACTCAGAGGGTTGTCACTCACATAAAGTTGGGTCAGTGGACTAATCAGGGTAGATGAGGGACAGCTATCTTTGATCATAATTTAATGTGTGAGTGAGCAGATCTTTTGTAAGAAACTACACCTTGTTGGATTATCCAATGTTACTCTTCTAGTGCATCGTTCGTAACTTAGATTTACGCACACGTTGACAGTATACGATATAGTTGGGATATTTTCTTATGCAGCTATTCGGGCTCAGGATTACTGATAGAAGTTTAACGATTGTGGAATGACTTATATATATAAATGTCAGTTATGTCTAAAATGCTCACCCACACGAGCAAATACACTCAGGTGAAAGCTTCAGAGGAATCTAGGCTTTCTTGGACACGTACAAATTCTAGTTAATAAGTACACAAAAAAAGGCAGCTATTAATAAACATATGTGTCTGTTTCTTTATATTCGCACATGTATTCTCGACGATTTGTCGTAGCAGAATATACTGTCGTTGATTTTCAGAATATTCTCATAGTGTGACTGAGATATCGACTTCTCCTATTTTCACTCATATCTGCCATAAGGCATATCCACTAATCCCAATACGGCCCCAAAGGAATAAATCGCTATCCCGCCAGATGAAATTCTCTGTAGACATGATGAATGGCGAAACACATCTGACCATACTATACTTTGTGGTAATTATTCCATAAAACTGTCGGTTTGTGATGGGGTTAACGATGGGTTGTTTTGGTTTTCTTTGCGCGCAGTCGTGTTGTGTAAAGTATATAACTCTTAGTCTTTATACAACAATTGAGCGATTCAGCGGAATTACGAAGAACAATGGAAATGAAAAAAAGTAATTTATTTTAACTGATACTATTTGTAGTATTTTACTAATATACATCTGTACTACGCTAGAGTGGAGAATTGAATCTAGTTTGTTCGTGAATGTGATCACATCTACGCTTCAATTTATACATTTGTGTGTACGCCTATTAAAAACGCATGGAGTTGTCGATTGTCCAAAGAATTCGTCCGTGATGCGAGTGCGCATTCTTACAGCGCTGTTTTTTTGCTTACACTTAACATACCTTACTGTGCTTATAGGTGCCTCGCTCTGTATACTATTATTTACACCTATAGTTGGGAAATATATCTTAATAGTTAATTAACCATTCGTCTATTTTTAATTTTTTCTGTCGTTGGATCATATGATTACGTTTATTATCGGTGTTAATTCTACGTAGGAGTGAATCGCTTGTGAGCTATTAAACCACAACGAACTTCTTTTTTCATCAGCTTAAGGGAACTACTAATCCGTCGTTCCAAAAACTGACCAAGTGATGGGGGGAAACCTGTGGTTGTGGCATAGTCGAACAGAGGGGGTTGTATAAAGACCCGGTGATAATCATGCCATTGTGGAACGCAAAATATATGATACTTATTCGTATAACTCCTTTATCGACAGTGTTGAGAAATGATACATGTAATAGACGATCTATGCATTACTTTTTTAATTTCCATCTGACATCCTTTGGGTCAGTCAGATTTTAATTATTTTTTATTCCCTCCTAGATTGGTAATGTCAACTATATTCTGCTTAATTTTTCATATAAATATGCGGTGATTAATTGTTGACTGAACAGGTGCCTGTCTGTTGTTTCCCCCTTTTGTTCTTTTTCCTTTGATGTATTTAGAGAAGCTAAGAATGTTCATTTTGCTTACACGTCAGTGCTACTCTTGTTTATTGTAGATTTTTCACTTTAATAAGAAACTTAATAAAGCATTATTACTTTAACACCTTTCGGCCTCTTAATGACATTATTTTTTTAATATATACGAAACTCTTCGTGTTGTCGATTAACAAACGAAAAATTTTTAACTCAGCTCTATACTGCATGTCAGAATAATTGGTATTTCAAAAACATTATTTTCATAGATGTTTTGATATAAAGTTTGCATCTCATTTAAAGATAGTAGGCCATCTGTCGAGGCTATATAAGTTACGCTCAATAGTTCTCGTACATGTATGTAGTTTTATTAATCACTGCTGAACATCTATTTGAACAACGTAAATTAGTATTTCCTTTTTTTCTCCTAGCAGCGATAATCAAATTAATTTTTCAATATATCAAACTGATTATTTATTATCGAATGGTGTTATTGCATAACGACTCGACTTACTTTCAAAAGGTGGAATTCTAGTGACGTTCATATTATAGTTAATCTGCCATAAATTACGCTTAATATTTGGCCATATTTTTCATTTGATTAGCTTTATTGCCCTCCGAAGCTCGGTAGGTGAAGTCCTAAATATATACTGTACTTTTTTAGACATATATAAATCCGGCAGCATCATTTCGTTATGGCAGTTTTGTATTACAGCATAGTATCTGGGCGTTAGTCATATATACTAAATAATCCATGAAAGAAATGTTATACTCATTCCACGCATGGGTCTGTTCAGTTTTCTTGTGCGAAGTACATACAACTCATTTATAGTATATTGAGTATTATACCCTAGTAATCTGAAAACATTGTGTGCATGACTGAAAATTCTGCAACACAATCGTCGCCAAGGGTTGCGGGGAAACATCGGCGCTCCCATGTAATTTTGTAAATGGATGAAGATCTGCCCCTCTACGTACTTATAAAATTGTACTATTTTATAGTATATGAGGGTAGGACCCTTCATTATTTTCAAAAATTATACTATGGGGAGCGCCTATGGGGGAAACTGAGACAATATTTAAATATGTATTTCATGTTTGATGTGTGTAACTAGTGTAATACTACATATCGTGGTTTCTTGTATTCTCATTTTTATCGGAAGTCAAAACTATTCACGGACATCTCAATTGGGAACGAACAGTCATAGTTAACCTGCGGATTTATTTCTTTTTTCTTTTGTTTTGTCTAAGTCCAATTATGCAATTACGAGTGCTTAGTTCTTAGTTCCACAAAATGACGTTGAATATATTTTATATTGTTAAGGTAATGGAAGTTCAAACAGTTTTTTTGTAGCCAAATCTTTGGTCTAAAAACGCATTCGCAAGCCTCAACAAACCACGAAATCACAGCCTGCATGTATTCATGTTGAGCCCCTCTGTAATCCTATAGGAACACCAGTATTGCCATGCGTTTGTGTTAGGGTGCTTCGAAGATATTCCATAACACAACCTCATTTAACGTATATTATTGTCCTTTAAATTGGTCACCTGTTTACAAAAATCACGGAAACATGTTTTGTTGATACAATTTACTCTCTGATCCGAGTACTATCAATATAACAGTGCGATGTGAATCGTCATGCTTCTTTAGATTACGTTTCTCATTTTTAGTGGAAAAGGTAGGATAAAATTAAACTTTCATTTCTTTTTTCATAATCTTGTTCATAATGGAAACATGTGAGGTTATGATAATATGTAAAAGAATTATCATATGGACTGTTCAAGATAATCAGATTTAATTGATGTATGCTGCGTTTAATTATTCTTTGTTAGTGCATTATCTTGCGTTAAGCATCGGGCGATCTTTCAGTTTACATATCACTTTTACTCATACGCTGAAATTATTATATCATTTTCTTTTTTAAAATCTTTAAACCAGAGTAATCTCGGAAGTTTGGTGCGTACTTAGAATATTTATTTTAGTGTTTTTGGTGTAAGGCATACGATCACACCAATGAAATGTATTGATACTTTATTTTATAGTCTTATTTGTAAGTTTCGATTTATGCTGAACTATGATAGAATATTTTCGTTGTGATTTTATTACACGTAACTATTTACAGAAATAATTAAAGATTTGAATATCCATTGATAATATTTAGTAAGTCTTATGCATCTGAAATTGATTTAATATACATGAAGGAAAGTGCTGCTGTTCTTCTCAAGTCCTTTTCTTCTAGTATATATCATGCTTTGTTGTACATACTTGGAGCACTGTATTAAGATATAATTAAATAATTATCGTAATTCTAATCTTCATATTACTTTCAAAATATGCTTAATTTTTTGTCGGCAAGTCCTCAATTATTGGACGACTGTAATGTGTGATAATTTCAACGAAAGTATTTTTGTTGTGGATAAGAATTAAAAATCAAATAACCACCTTATACTTACATTTATTTATTGATTTACTTCGTTATTTAGCTACAATTCTAACAGGTCAAATAAGTATTCATTGCTAATGCGTGAGAGAGAGAGTAGAGAGATAGATGTGAGAATGGATGAGATGAGAGAGAGAGGGTAGAGAGTATAGATGGGTTGAGAGCAGATGTAGAATGAGAGATGAGATGAGAGAGAGAGAGTGAGAGAGAGAGAGTAAAAATTAGACCTTACATGTGACTCCTCATATTGAAGTTCAAACGATATAAATTATGTAATTTTGTTACATTATATTTTTATTCAAATCGTGTTGAATGTCTACTTTTGAGAAACAGGAATATACTGATAAGTTTTGTGTGCTTATTCTCCAAATTCTGTACCAGGTCGCGCACTCTTGTGTTAGTTATTTGGGTTACGTTTAAAAACGCACATGCATCTTTGATCAGTTCTTACACGAACCCGAATAGGGCGGATGCAGGCGTATTGTGTGACAGATTCCTTAGGGATGTTTTTGTTGGAAGACTTAGTATATTCTCTGTAATGTTTAAACTCATTCGAGGCCTCCGACGGGGCTGTCACGTGATGATTTAGGCGTGGTTGGGTAATACATTATTTCTATCTGACTATCTAATTAGACTATTATGCCCAATTATATTTAATCTTAGATCTATTTAGAGTGAATCTATGTACTCTTGAAGAATATTTTTTTTAATGAACTCCAAAACTTTATGCCATACTTTTGGATGAAACCGCGGATGCGGCTTCACGAGGATTGCCAAAGGCCTATGGCCCCCCCCCCCAAAAAAAATAAACGGGCCCGGATTTAGACAGGTGGGGGTATAAGTTATTCTATCATCTTCTCCCATTGAACAAGTCCAGTGTTGTATAGTTTCCTGCTGGGAGGGAAAAATAAACCTTGGATTAGACTTTTCCTCCTATTGTCTTTTATTCTTGGATGCCAAACTTTCTTTAAATTCATTATTATTCGTATAAATTCAATTTTCAAGTTTTTTCATTATGTTTCGTCTTAAAGAAATACAAATTTAACTTTATTGCGCCATTAATATGATCAATTGCAGTAAAATATATTTCAGCATACATACAATATATATTTATAAACATTTATCTGAAATATTCCATGACTTATATTTGTAATAGATAAAAGTAAAGATTCAGAGACATAGATACTGAAAAAAGCTGAAATAGATTCGGTAAAACATTTTGGCACCAGGCTTTACCTGATACTTAAAAAACGTATATTTCATTCACGAAGGAAATTTTCCTATTTTTGCATTTTCGCCAAATTTTACACACTAATATCTATAAATCATGAGGAAAACGCGGGAAAAAAATTAATGACGAATTAAAATCCACTCAATTCCTAGTAAAGTATTTTGCATGTACATGTATTATCTAATTCATTCACATTGCTAGTGTGATCAAGGAGGAGGGTGAATACTCTTAGTTTTATCGACTGGGGGTTTCCGACAATTTGGGATGATATCTACGTAGAAAATTTTTGAGAAAAGGAAAAGGAAGGCTAAATAGGTTGTTTGCTGATGAATAAAACGAAAGAAATGAACGAACATGAATTGAATATCGTAAATGTGTGCATCATTGTTAGCATAGAAAAATAATGTGCCTATAAATTATGATAGATAAGGAGGCAATCACTACTTATTTTAACGTCTTAAGTTTTGACGTGGCCGTTCCGAGCACGCGGGGCTCGACACTCACGACCTTCCAATCACGAGGCAGTAGGTGCAAATGCCAATATAAAGCCCTCTCCATGAGACAGTCTTTGTATGCGTTAAGTTTATTCAGGATGATAAAAATCCTTGAATTTGGTGTATCTGAGTCTACGGCTCAAAATATTATATGAAATGTACAGACTCTTGGCTTTAAATCCACCACATTTTGGGATAAAATGCCCAAATATCTTATGCCAGGACAGACCAGGCCTCAAAGACCATACACTGAGAATAGAACTTAAGTCTAAATTTCAAATCCTGCTAAATTATGAATACTTCTCATAAACTAATCAAATTTTCAGTGTTTTTGTTTGCATTTGAATCCTGTCAGTGTTTTCAAACATTTGTGCTATATATCTTACGATATAAGTATCAAAATTTAGGTCTATTCTCAGTTTATGGTCTTGGACCTGGGCCAATTTTGTTTTTTTAAAAAGTTTAAATATTAAGAAAAGTTTATAGTTTTCATAACGCAGCTGTGGTTAGTTCCTTTGATCTATATGGACGATTTGGAAAATTTATTAAATAGTGTGCATGGTGATTTTAAGCAAAATTCTTGCATTTCAAGAATATAAGTCGACCCTTTTCTTGTAATCGGTTAGCCCCCTTTTCGTCGGAGTTTGAGATTTAAACTAACCTCTATATAAGTCGGATTGAATTGTTTATGAAATTGTCTTTGTTACATATATATATTTCATTTATTTTCTGAAGAAAAGTCGATTTTCGATCGTTATTTACGAATCATTCTATGTTTTAAGATACACTGAACTTTGATAAGAATAAAATTAACAAACAAATTGCTATTAAATATCGTAGCTGATGTGACAAAAAAATAAAATAATATATATTATATATATATATTTATGACATTGTAATCGCATAAGTCGTGATATAGAGTAAGGCCGGTTTTTACACCCTCAACAATTCGAACTTTCTGTGGATATAACAATATATGTAATATATTGTTAAGGGACCTTAGAGGGACAATGGCGTCCACGTTTTTCAAGCAAATTTTCGTATGTTGGCATTTTTGATAGAGTTTAAAATTCTTAAATCAAGTTTATTTTCTAGTGGTCAGCAAAAAATTTGTAAGTCAGTTTGTTGAGTTGCAATGTAAGATACCAGCGCTCACAAACCTTCGCGATGTAACAAGGCTCCGAGTCTTGTTTAATGTTTACAAAAAGATTGCTTCGTAAGAGAAATGTCATGTTTCAAACAAATGAAATGTGAAGAACACTAGAAACTGTTTAATTGTATGTTTAGAATGAATTTTGAAGTGTGAAAAATAAAAATGGATGGCTTTAATATGGATTACGTTCTAAGTAGCATATTCAAGTATGTACTAATCAAAACATGGCTCACTGGTGCTGAGACTGGCTAGTTTACACACAGAAGAACTTGTAAGTGCTGATCTACATGTATTGACTTAGGACAATTACAGCAAGAGTTTTTGCTGAGATCATTTAAGAAATCCTTTGTCAAGCATTGTAACATTAAAATTGGACAATGCTAAAAATGTGAAACATTTATGTTCAACACGTGTTCATGTCCTTTTAAAACGCATTCTCAACTGGATCGCATTCATAAGGAAATGAACGTCAGTAAAGATATTACAGGCAAAAACAGTGAAAATGTTTGAAAATAGACAAACACAACAGTTATTATATCCGTTTTTGTTCCAACCATGGCTTTATTATCCATGGACTAGAAAATCGGGGGAAAATTGGATTTCTAATCAACACAGTTTGATGGTTCTGAGGAACGTATGTGAATCAAACGCAAAATTATCGATCCCAAGTTTGATGTTTTATTTATTCCCGTCCTGATACAAAATGTCAGCTTCAGATTAGGTCATCCGGTGTTCAGTTCAATCAATACTTTAGCTGGTAGAGGTAGCTGGATGTCTGCGTAGACCGTATCGATCTTCTTTCATAGGAGAGTCCATAACACTTTATAGACTAGCTCCGAGATAGATTGTTTGTAGGGAATTTATTCTAATTACGCTTAGTGATGCAACGGTTAAAGTGATGGACTGCGATGCTATTGTGCATTGTGTTGTGCGTCAGGATTATGAGGAAGAGAAGTAGAGAGAGAGAGAGAGAGAGATGAGAGAGAGAGAGAGGAGAGAGAGAGAGGGAGAGAGAGAGAAGAGAGAGAGAGAGTTGTTCATTTGATGTAAAATTTTATTGATCTTCATTTTAAATACGTTCGAGTTTTTGAAGCAACAAACTTGCGTATAGCTACATTATTACCATAAACATTATGTAGCATTAACATGTACATGCACATATAATCGTGAATTTCTACAACACAAAGCAATCTATGGCGATGTATAT